>VWZT01012485.1:151786-185321 GCA_013397055.1 Pachycephala philippinensis | reverse complement strand
TTCAGGGAAGCGCTTTAAGGGATACACAGGAATGTTTTGTGCTCACGCTGCGGTCAGAAACGATGAACGAGCAGCTCTCGTAACCCGCTGCCACCGCGCTGGGTTTGGCACGGGCTTTTGTGCCTGTGCTCTGTTGTGATTAAAATGCTTTACATGACAGACCTGGGGGCAAACGCCGTAAATCGCGCCGCAGTGAGATGTTCAGGGATACCTGCTCAAAGTCCCGTTCTGCAGGACAGAGAGTACAGGGAGATCACACAGAAATGGTCTTCCCTGTGAGAATGTACAGCTTGAAAATCCTTCTCCTTTAGTGAGCCAGGGGGTAGGTTCTGTGTTAAACGTTTGCAAGCAGATGTTTAAAAAAAAAAAAAAAGGCAGCCAAGATACTTGTAACCAATATTGTTTGGGTTTTTCTCCGTTTGCAATGTCAGTTATTACAGACAAGTGTTTATAACTGCAAAAACAATTACTTTAATTTAGAAGGGGGTCAAAACAAGCAGTATTTTGTTTAATATCTTTTCCTTATCCCTCCTGATCTGAAGGTCCTTGTTATACATCCTCGCTGACTATATTCTGCAGCTGTGAGGTTGTCCAAAGAAAAGGAGAGCCAAACAATTCAGGCACCATCCAGATAATATTTAAGATTCCACGTATTTTTCTCGGAAGCTTTTCCCTAATTTCTTGGATATGTATGTCAATGTCCTTGACATGGCAAGTGTATTCAGATCACCTTGTAACTCCAGCATACCCTATCCTTTGTCTCAGAATTCACATTGCTATAAAAATAGTACCTGGCAGATTAATTTTTAGTATTTTAAATTCAGGATTAATCCCTTCTGATAGGAATAGTAAATATATTTTGTGCATTTCAACTGTTTTTTTTTTTTAAACACAGCTGTCTTCAAGTTAAAATTTGCTTAGGAGTTGTAATTTAATAAACATATGCTGCATTTTTAGGCATTTGTCTCTAAACATGCTGTGGCACATATTTTTTGTGGACCAGAATTCCAGACAGGTTCCCATGGCTAAAAAGGAACAATGTGAATTTGAACTGCCTTATGCTTCTGTTTCACAACAGCTATTCCTAACAAAATAATGAGGGTAACTGAAGTGTTGAACAGGTTCCCCTTCAGTCTAGCAGGTGCCTTGAGCTGGCAGTGCCCACGTGGTTTGTTCAGTAGGCCCAGATAAGGTTTGTGTGGCCTTGATTATCAGTGATCAGCAGGGCTCACGTACAAGCACAAGTTGGTCAAATTATTTACTTTGCATGTGTACTAAAACCTTCATTTCTTAATCATTCTGTACCCCCTGTTTAGAGCTGTAAAGCAGTTTCATCGTGGAACTGTGCTGCAGGTTGTTTCTCAAGCAAAAGAATGAACAGCTGTCCTTGGACGGCTTGATTTGAACACGGGCATCATATTCTGACTTTTAATTGAACGTTCTTTACATTTCAGTCTCCAAGCCAGCACCTTATTGGGAGGGAACAGCAGTCATTAATGGAGAGTTTAAAGAGCTAAAATTAACAGATTATGAAGGAAAATATCTTGTCTTCTTCTTCTATCCTCTTGACTTGTAAGTAAGAGCACTATAGACATACCAAGACTAAGTGCAGCTATACTAGATTCATAATTCATTAATTCTTCTCTTTTTTTGAGGTCTTGTATTTTTGTTTGGTAAGAATTTGGGAGAGAAGAAAGGAGTGACAGGAGAAAATACATTATTTGCATTTGTTTTCTCATCATGCATTGGTAAAATTGCAACAGTCTTTGTCCTGATAACTGTGTCCACTAATTTGTGTCTCCACACAAAAACACCAGCTTTGTAGTTACCCAGTTAGGCAGCCTCTGTGTTCTGTTTCATGCTGTAAATCAGTGCTGCAAACAGAAGACAGCATCCCAACTATATTTTCTAGAGTGTATCTAGTGTATCCAGGAGGTGGCATTTTCCCTTTAAGCTCATCCTGTAACATCCTAAGAGCATTTAACACTAACCTCCTTTATTAGAATGCAGTAACTTGAGAGAAAACATCTCTGCTTTTTAAGGAACAGTTCCATTCTTTTCCACAAAATGAAGATGCATAACTGCTTTAATATTTTAACATCATTAGCTTTATCACTTCAGTTCTTCTGTAGTAGAAAAAGTTGAAGACAAATTAGTTAAAATTTGCAGACATGCACAGTAACAACAAATTATATTACGATTCTCTGAAAAATTTGGCTTATCGTGCTTAAAATCAGCCAGTTAATATTCATAAAATCTAAAAGAAAGTCACTGTAAAAACTCTGAATCCAGACTGTAAGATAACTGTAGATTTATAGTCTTCAGAAATTATCCATTTGTAACTAAGCTAGAGTCTGAGGGTGGAGGATTTGTCAGGCAGCATTTTGGTTAAATACTTGAAGAAGCAATAAAAATAAGCAAAAGCTGAAATAATTTATTATAAATCCACCATTTTAAGTTAAGCAGAGAATTTACTGGCTTTCTCATGAAATTTTGACTTTTATCTTGTCTTAAATTTTCTAGTACGTTTGTCTGTCCAACTGAGATAATCGCCTTCAGTGACCGAATTGAAGAATTCAGAGCAATAAATACTGAAGTAGTAGCATGTTCTGTGGACTCCAAATTCACCCATTTAGCATGGTATGTATCTTCCTCTTGTCTTTCACTAAACATTATTCATGGTTCAGTCTTAGCTGAAGAACCGTACTCCCCAGATTTTTAGCCTGTGTAGGTATATCATAATGTGTGAAAGTGTGATGCTACTGACACAAATGTTTAAAATAAATTTTAACCCTAGTGTGTGAAAGTACCTTTATTTTTGAAGCTTGTTTAATGCGTATTGCTTGCATTATGTCATGTCTCAGTCCAAAAAATACTACCAATTCAAAAAGAAAATACAAAAGAATGAAACTATCAGTAAATGCTTCACATTGTCCCAGTTCACGAGCATGTTGGCATAAAGCAAACATGACTGATAAGAGGTCATCATTAATAGATGTGGACAAAACCTGCAAAAGGTCTACTGAACATTTTGTTCAAGCCACAAATACTGTTCATCTCCTTTGTGTGCAGAACAGAAAAAATGTCACTTGCACTAAATCCTTCTGTCCGTACTGATCTGGTTTGTGATTTGTGACTTGTGGAGGGAATACAAATCTTTATGAGAGATACATCTCTATTTCCTTTCCTTCAAAGGATTAATACTCCTCGTAAACAAGGAGGACTTGGACCAATGAAGATTCCCCTTCTTTCTGATCTGACACACCAGATTTCAAAGGATTACGGAGTGTATCTGGAAGATCAAGGACATACACTTAGGTATTTCACAGGGTTGCAGTTCAGTTGGTTTTTTGCTGGGGTAATTCTTAATGCTTTATATTTAAAGAAGCATTTGAAATTTTTCTTTGAGAGCAAACTTGGGGATTCATAGCAAGCAACGAATATTGAAGAACACAAAAAAATGTAGTCGTAATGAGTCAGAAGAGGGGTCAAGGCAGGGCAAATATGCAGGATTCAGCAGAACTGCAGTTGCTCCAGGACCTCCCAAGTCCAAGTGGAGTCAAGACTAAGGTTACCTAAAGAGAGACATTTGCCTAAAACTGAGTAGTTTCTTTTGGGATCCCTGTAATGCCATAGCATCTGCACATCCCCTGGCAGGGCCTGTCAAAGCTTAGTTTTATGTTCTGCAAAGAAGTATCCCTTTTTGGTTTTAGCTTTAGCTCAGCTCATGTCATCTGATACCCAGGTAAAGAACAGTAGGTTACTGGTGGTGGGTATTGTATGGTGCTCGCAAAGATCAAATTCCTCCCATCCAGCAGACATAAAATAGTGCATAAAAACAGTGCTATCATTAATTCTGTTTCCTAACACACACACACTTTTTTTTTCCCCCCCACAGAGGCCTTTTCATTATTGACAATAAGAGAATCCTTCGACAGATCACAATGAATGACCTTCCTGTTGGGAGATCAGTGGATGAAACACTTCGTTTAGTGCAAGCATTCCAGTACACAGACAAACATGGAGAAGGTGCTCTTTTAGATACTGCCATGTTGAAGATTGTTTTACTTAGCCTGGAAGCTGTATTTGTAGCTTTTTGGAGGAAAGATGCTCAGTAGCATTAAGGACTGGCCTCATGCAGTGGCTGAAGTGGTTTGATTGCCCTGCTTAATTCCGTGGTCCCAGGTCCATAGGTTGTTTCTAGAATAGTAATTTACATTTTGCTTCACATCCACGAGAATGAGAGCATAAAGCATTCCTTAGTGTAAATTTTGGCATTATGTACCATGTGTCACAAGCATAAATTTGTACAAAATATGAGGCTGTGAAGAATGAGGCCAAATACTTCAGTACATTTTTGCATACTAAAATAACAGAGATGCAGGCCATCCTTGTGCTGTGCCATTCATTGAGGATACTTGAGTGTCCTCAATTAATAATCAATTACTATGATAAGTAATTGAGAGTGTTTCATGTCAAGATACGTGGTGATACTGTGGAAATTATAGCTCCATTATTTGTGTTTTCATTATGAGTACTATGTGATCATCTTTCCCCAACAAAGAAGTTTTACTGTCTTCAGATCATTACTTTGTATCAAAAATTCTTATTCCTCCAGTTCAAGCACAGGGTGAACTTTTCACATTTCTTTAAATAATTTATTTGAAGATTTGTTTAAGTATGAATACATGTTCAGCAGCTTAACTGCCAGTTCAACTCAATGTCACCAGGCATTTGAAAGTACCTTTATATGAAGGTACAAATCATTATTCTGCTGTGCTGTATGGACTTGAAAATAGATGCTGATACTTAGGCTATGCACATCTGACTAAGGAAATTTACCCACATTTAGTTACAAAGCCATCTTACAAAATACTGATTTGCAGCATTTTCAGAATACCACATTTTTTTCCCTAGCTTTTACCTGAATGTTGAGGAGAGCCTCTGTAGACAGCTTATTGGTTTCTTTGCACAGAATAACAGTTCTCCACAATTCCTTCTAGCATTTGAGGCATTTTCTCTGTCAGCATATCTTAAAGCAGTGTAATGTGGCATAACTGCTTGGAATGAAACCTCAGAGGGAGAGCTCTGAACAGATGAGAGCTTTACTCCAGAATATGCAGCTGTACAGGTAGTCCCAGGGCTCCCAGCCACACTGTGTGGTAAGCACATGCTGTGATCCCTTTGCTCCTAAGCAAGGCTAAAAATAAAATCAGTCTCTTGTGGAATCTTTGAACTGATTTCTTTACTAAAAAAATTCCCCTAGTTTTGGTTTTAAAGAAAGAAGAGTAGGTCTCTGGGTAGTCACCTGAATTTTATTGCAAAACTTCTGTTTTTACTAGGAGAGGTGTTCATTCTCAGGCACTGCATTGCCAATACTATGTGTAGAAGGGCACAAGAATTAAACTAAGGCATAGGCATCCATGCAGAGATCTGCAGTTTTCAGGTAACAGAAGTGGTAAGTGGTATCAGGTATAAACTGTTGGGTCACCATCCCGTGTGTAAAGAAAACTCCACATTTAATAGTTCCAGATATTGACGTGACATTTCATGGTGTTTCACTTCATGGTTAGAAAGAGAATTTTAGGCACACAAAAGTCAGTGTGTAAATATACTTCAGCTTCGTCCTTTTTTTTTTTTCCAGTTTGCCCTGCTGGTTGGAAACCTGGCAGTGAAACAGTAAGTCACTGTTTATATTAACATGCATGTACTACTAACAAGCACTCAGTCATCATTTCTACTAAAACCAAATCCAAAATCTTAGCAACTTTCAATGAGAAGGTATGAGTAATTTCACATTATTAAAGTTACGTCTTTTGGATTACTGTTGATTTCATTAGGGGCTCGTTTCCCTCACACTAGACATATTCCAGTTGTTTAAAACTCCTGGTATGTGAACAAAATTCACTTGATCAGCAGTGACTTTGTGAGCAAGAACTTTTTTCCTGTTAACACCTGATGAGGGAAAGTTGGAAACTCTTGAGTTTGTTGTATCTTCTTGGTTATTTGTCAATGTAAATTCTTGGTGCAGTTGGTTCTTACTGCAGATCCTGGGCACTAGCCAAAAAAAGAAAGATAAAAGTTCCCAGGCTGCTGTAGTATGTGCCAGAGCCAGTGCCACTGTCAGCACTCCAGCAGGGAGCACTGCTTTGCTGTGCAATTGTCTCCCTTCTTTGTTACTCCTGGGCTCCATGTGACTGCAGGCAGAGGAGCCAGAGTTCGGATAAACACTCATTGAACTTGTTTGTGTTCCCTGGCCCAGAGTGAGCCTCAGCAGAATAATGAAACTTTCACCAGAGGTCTGAGCTGCCTCGTTCAGATGAGATCACTGTCGTTTATTTGAGCATGTGGCTTCCTTCTGAACCATCTGGTGATGACAGAGCACTGTTGTTAAAGAGCTGGCTCAACAAAAACCAGGTCCCAGCAGCCTCTAAGCAGAGTTAGTGAGCATTGTACTTGATAGTAAAAAACAGTGGAATGTTAAACCACATTTCTTTGCTGGATGTAAAAACTTCCCAGGATGACTGGAGTCTGGGAGTCAGTTTTTTCAAGCTAGCAAAGGAGTGTCATAGTGGGGAAGCTGGCTATTGAGACTGTAAAATGAAAGAGAGCTGGCTGGCCTAACAGTTGTATTTTGGCACTGAAAACTTCTGCCCTCCATAACTAGGATCACTTAGATAATATGATATTAACATATTTTCTAAAAAACAGTCTTAGAATGCTGATATTAACAGCTCCAATACTGCCAATTTAATAATCTAAAGCAATACATAATCATTCTCCACCTCCTGTGTGCAAAAGATGCAGATAATAGCAGAGTAGTTGAAAAAGCCTTTCTCAAAGATGTAGTCATGCCTTCTAAATGTGTTTGATTTAATTAGATCAAACCAGATGAAGCCATGAGAGAATGGTGGCCAAGGGAAGAACTGTAAGTAAATTCTAAGCCTCTAGATTACAGATATTAATTTATCAAAATACCTTGCGTTTGGGGCAAGCTGTCAAAATTCTTCCTTTGGTAGGCTGCACTCTCTCATGCCTCAATCAGTTGAATCTCTCTGCTACTGCTGTTAGGTACCTTTAGAGATAATCTAGTAGCCAGTCAACTGATAAATTACTCTTCAGTGTTGCTAGTGAGTTGGCAGTAGCATCTTACTATGAAATACTGTGCTGTTCTAGCTTTATGGTTTGTTGTGTTTTTGTGGCTTTGGTTTTTGACTAACATTTTCATTTTCTTTCTTGCACAGATAATTCCAGATCCAGCTGGAAAATTGAAGTATTTTGATAAACTAAACTGAGGCTTGCTTCTGTTGAATTAAATAGGTCACATTCAACTTGATTTTTGCCAATAAAATTTCATTAATTTTGGTACTTTTGTGAGTTTGATTAATATGTAACAGCAGTAAAACATTAAGGGACTCATTGTTTAAACAGAAGTCTAACCTGTGTGAAGCACAGGTACCTCATTAGTTATCAGAGAATATTCTTATGAAATACATGTTTCCTCTTTAAGTTTTGTTTAGATACTGAGTCTTCCCCAAATTCACTTCTCTTAACATCTTGGGCTTAGATTCATGACTTGCGATTACTAGATTTCTTAATTTCTGCAAAAATCTTGTCTGTTTGGTCACATTGTAGAAACTACAGCTAGAAAAGAGCCACTTGGTTATGGTACATTTGTCTGTAGTCCAGAGGCAATAGCAGCTAACCTAAAAGCCAGGAATAAGTTACAGTTGCTGAATTAAATTTCCAGTCTGTGTAAAGCTTGAAAACATTTTTCAACTACTAAGAACATACCCTACACTATATAAATCAGTACATCTGCACTGAAGAAAACACAGCTCTGCCAGTTCATGTGATTCAAGGGCTGAACCAGTAAATTTTTCCATGCTTGAATTTGTAGTGTATTTTCTAGTAAGATCGATTCTGTTTCACACTTTCTGAGTTTTTCCCCTGTGCCTACACTGCTGACAGATGGATGTGGTAGTTAAGTGTCCTGTGCCAATCCACTCATTAACTGTGGCTCCTAGTTTTAAGGGAGTAGTTGTAGTCTTTCCCAAGATAAGTACTGAGGTGATCATCAGAAACTCTTGTGGCTGATGGACATGGATTTCTTCTTTCAAGGTAAAATAACATCTCCATCTAAGACATACTTGTGTGCACTGGAGACCCCTTTCCTAAGGATGTCATCTTGCTTCTCAGCTCTTCCTCTTTTTGACATGGTATTCTAGAGTCTGTGCAACTGGAAAAACAGCAACTGAAATGTGTGTCAGCTTTTCACCAGGGTCATCTTTGAAAAGGCAACAGGCACCTTCCTGCTCCAATCTGTACCACTATATTATTACTCTCGTTGGATCCCACATGCCTAAGAACTCACTTCCCCTTCCCTCACCAGACCATACAATTCCCTGCCCTATACCCAGACACTTCCCTACAGTTCTGCAGAATTAGGCCAGGAGTTGCATTTGCACTGTGAAGTTACATGATTTTGTGGACTTGGGTGAGTATTGAGCAGCTCTCTGTATTAGTGACTGCAGACACAGAGCACAAGCAGCTGCTTCACTTCTCTTCAGCTCTGATAAAAATAACACCTATGCCCATGCCACAGGCAGAGGGAGCCACAGCCAGAGCAAGCAGAGCTCCACTGAGCCTCAGCTTCCCTGTCCCTGTGAGGTCTGGGGAAAGGAGTCCCTCATTCCATCTAGAAGGTAAGAGGCAGAACAGGATCAATGCCAAACCCCAGAGGCTGCTAACGTGCTGCTCCAGCCTGTGATGGCAAAGACCAGAGGGAAGCATGGAGAGGTGCTTTCTCACATGACTAGGATGTAAATCACCTTGAATTTTACTCTCGATTCTGTTTACATCAACCCTGAAGCACCAAGAACAACACACACAATGTTCAAATAACTCCAAGCCACTGCAGCGTGACAAATTCGGGCCCAGCAATTACATGGATATTCAGCAGCAGCCCAAGGCATAAAAAAACCACAACACTTGTGCCCCCTTTAGAAATGGTGCCTGTGCCCTCCTCCCCAGAGGCTTTGCCCACCTCTCCAGCCAGGTGACTCTCAGTCACACCTAATCCTCTCCCAGCTGCAGCAACCTCTGGAATTGAGCCAGCCAGTGACACCTGATAAAGACAGGGATGAGTTATCAGCCACGTGTTGAACACACTCCACCCAGCCCAGGGCTCCTTGCAGAGCCCAGTGAGCAGTGAGTTACAGCAGCAAAGCCACGGGCTGTATCACTGCACCACAGTCGGCACCAAGAGCAGCACACTACAGCAGCTCTCAAAAGCTGTAGGGCCTGAGCCAAGAACAGGAAACAGCACTGAGAACGCTTAGTGACTGAAGAAAACTGGGGCCATCTGCATGCCTTGACCATTGCAAATTTAGGTCACAGCAGCATAACTGTGTCAACTTTCAAGGTTTTTATAAATGCACGTTTGCATTTTAAACATGAGGTAAAGGATGGGATAGGGATTATTTTTTTTTTTTTAATGTAGTTCAATGGAGATAAAAAGTATTAGGGAAGTAGGGAAATAGTCCTTAAGCAAAGACTTGAGTTGCCATCTGACTGTACATATTTGAAATGAACAAATGACAAAGCAGTCTGCTCTTCCAGTACTCTTCACCTGAGGTTTGAAATAGTGGAAAAATTAAATTTCATATATCTCTGCTTTCCCACACCCCGGGATATATTCAGGGGCCTCTCTTGTAAGGGCTTAAAATGCAGATGCCATTGTGAGCCTGTCTTCTCAACAGAAAAAGCAAAAATGCTCCTGCAAGGCAAGTAATGACTAATAATGAGACACAGTTTTCAACTTCCTCTGCTATTTTGGGCAAGCCTCCCACACCCCTCTACTGCCCCCTCAGCTGTTAAACTATATATGGTGGTGAGGGCTGCAGCTGAAAGCCACCTCTCCAAGCAGGATGGATCTAGCTGAGACCTGGATGTCACTTTCAGAAGTACATCAATTCAGATAATAATAAAGGCACAGATTTTTGATGTTTTTAGCTGATGTAGCCCTCTGCAGCCTTCCTGGGTTACACCCATTCCTTGCCCACAGAAACCTCTTCCTCTGCAAACTCAAGTATATCCAAAAGATAAACACCACATTGCTGAGAGCCTGTACTGGTATTAGGTTTACAGTTGGACTCAATGATCTGACAGATATTTTCCAACCTAGTACACATCTGTAGGGAATGGGCAGTAGTGGCAGGCTAGCACAGCTCTTTTGAGAGTGCTATGGAGATCACACAGAGTTCTGGAGACCAAGTTGCTCTGCAGATCTCTCTCAGTGATCTGATCTCAGCTGAGCTGAAATGAGCTGATGCCAGTCAGAGCAAGCTCTGTGGTGTAATTAATCTCTAATGCAGATGCCACCTGTCTTCTCAACAGAAAGTTACCACATAAAGTAGTGATGCTGTGAGTAAGGACCAGAACCTCTACCACTCTCCCTTCTGAGTGCCCCAAGCACCAGTCCCCAGAGTCCCATTCCCTTCTCCAGAAATCTCCCATTTCTGCTACATAACAGAAGGGAAGTAAGGAGCAGCCAATGCCCAGCAGTGCCTCCAGCCTCATGGACAGGAGCCCTGCAGGGACGAAGATCCCTGCTGGCAGAGAAGTGCTCCAGTATATTTTCTGTGCAGGTCTGGTCATCCAACTACACCTTCCACAAAATGAGTCCCCAGTTTCTCTTTCATGAAAGCTGAGTATTTACCCTTTTATTTTCCTGTTAGCTTGTGCCTAACCCATGAAGAAATTATCTCTCCCATGCCTAGTTAAGAACACAGTCAGAGGAGGATCAGCAATCAAACCAGTGTCACCAAACGAAGGCTGGACTGGATGTGCAATAAAACCATTGGAGCATGCAGTGAGTTTAGAGCAGGTTTCTGAACTAAAACTGTTTTCAGAGGCCCACATTGCACCAGCTCCTGCAAACTTCTTCCCAGAGTGCTGTACCCCACAACATGGCTGCAAAGGAATGGTCTGTATTTGAAAAAGGGCTACCAGAAGCTGTTACATGAAGTTTAAGTAATTCTACTATTTTTTTTTAATCACAGAAAAATGAAAACATTTGAAACAAAGCACTCGTTTGGGCACTTAGTTCAGCCAGTCCCACAGAAATCTCCTTTTATATCACTATTAAGTGAGAAGGCAAGGGGAGGCAATCCTGCTCCTCCTCACTGTATTCCAAGACACAACAGGCACAGACATCTGCTTCCTGCTACAGAGCCACAGTCAATTAATTATATAGATAAGTTTACTATAAGTAAAAATATTTTCTAGCAATTCCTTTAGGCTTCTGTGGTAATGGTTAGTCACCTCCAGCAGTGACAGGCTGGATGTAAGTTGCAACATAAACCCAACATAAATTACTATGTTGAAATATTTTAATTCTAAATGTGAGATCTGAGAACATTTTTCTCACACACACAAAGGCACAAAGCAGCATGCATACCTTTGAACAAAGATACATGTAGCCTGTCACCACTGAGAGGGCAACAGCTTGGAGTTACCTTCTCAGAGTAGAAAATACATGAGTACATATATACAGCAATAAACAGAAAAGCATATATCTTTTACATATGTGTATACACATACACACATTCTGTATGTCTGTACATACATTCTGTAACTATTGTCATTGTGGTTAAGTTATCACGAACTTTGAGAACACATCAATTTTTCTAAGCATCTTCGTTTGTGGCATTCATTTTCTTCACTGTGTCCAGAGGTTCTGATGTCACACCTTCCTCCGTAGCCTATTACCTCTTCTTCTCCTCTCCAACCCTTTCCCAAAGGCTGAATTTAGAAATTATGATAAATTCATCTTTAAATGCAGCTGAAAAGTCAGTAGAGGATGAACTTGACATCCCCTTAACTTACAAGTGTTATAAAAGAGTGATCCAGGTAGGACCACTGGGTCAGTGATAAAAACCTGCAGGTAGTCAGGAATAATACATCTTTCTGAAATAGATCCTTTCCTTTCCTGCCTTCCTATTTATTTTTTAACAGTCAACATTGATCCCTGCAGGGGAGGGGGAAGAAGCTGACATAGAATTTCAGTTCTTTATTTGTGTGGTCAGTCTAATAGAGTCAGTTTTAAAAAGGAAAAACCCAGAAAATACAATGTTATCTCCACAGCATCATAACCATTAAAGGAAAAGATTTTAACATCACAGATGTTAGCATCAAGATTTTAACATAGAGCTGAGTCAGCACTGGAGTGTGGCTGAAGAGAGAAACTCTACAGAAGGAACCAGGAGTTTACCATCAGGGCAATGCATGAATCTGTTCTGTATCAGGCCACACCCCTGTGCCTCCTCTGGAAAGCCATCCAACTCATCCACAACAGCAGCTGAATCTTAGGAAGGAAAGGCTGATGTGTAACATGCTGATTATTACAATGGTCAATTACAATTCCTCACAGAAATAGCAAAGAGCTGTTAGGAGTCATGAACTTCATGCCATCCTAGCACCAAAGGCAACTGGTCCTAATTGTCACTGTCTCAGGCTTTCTTCCTCAGAAATAAAAGCTCAACATGCTGCTTTATTTTATCAACCTGCTTCATGCATCTGTGCTGATTCACACAATTCCTATTTGCTGCATCCTCTTTTCAAAAGACTTTAAACCTCACAGGGAAGCCAGAACCTGTTCTTGTATATTGTAAGACATCACATTTCATCTGTTTAACCACTAAGCCCAACTCCTCTTTGGGTGTCCTGATCAATCTCGACATGAAGGTACCAGAGATCCAGGTTTGTGCTTCTGACATACTCACTACTAAAAGCTGATGGCTCCCATCCACTCCGCTTCCTGATTTCAAGAAATTAGGCTTTATATGCCAGAAATTGGAGATTATTAAAACTTTCTCTATTACATCAGAAGCACTTCAGTATCAAGCACTCTGTTCCTGTTATTTATTTGCCATAGTTATGTCCACCGTGGTGTGCCCTCTGTGGAGGGGAAGTACTCTGACCTTCACAGATAAACTTGACAACCTTCAGAGCTGTGCAATACTCATACTGCACTACAGTCCACCAAGGGAACAGATGAATAATCCAGCTGAGGAGGAGACTGTCTTCCTCAGTGGGAGAGACTGTACCACCCCTCAGTGGGATAAAGATCCTCCCATCATTCAGCAGCTGACTTGGGAGTTGTTCAACACAGATTCTCGGGACCCCTAACTGCAGCACCAAACATCACCATTACCATTGGGGCAGCATTTTAATTTTTTTGTTCCCAATCCTTAATAAACCAAAATGTTCTGTTCTACAATGCTATTTCCCAGTCTCACCAATCAGACCTCTAGTCCCCAGGCCATGAGAAATAATCCACTAAGGAATTCACTTACAGTTATATATTAAAACAAACAAACAAACAAGTTAGAAGAGGCTGGCAAGGACACAAACAGAATGCCAGAAAATACCATCTGGCCACCTCATTTCATTGCAAAAATCAGTTTCCTCCCAAGGGAACATGAAACCATCCAAACAGAAGCTGCAATAACCTTGTAAAATCCCCACTGATGGGAAACACCTGCTTTCCACTGCGCACACACTAGTAACTTCTGAACCTCTGCTGCTGCTTAGATGCATGTGCCCTTGTAAAAAAAGCATTATGACCTTTAACCTAATTTTCACAAGAATGTAGGTCAAATTGCTTCACCTGTGTGCATCTTCTTATTGCACACCTTTTGCTGACAGAACTTCTATCCCTTATCAGGGAAACACAAAGGAGAGCTACTAAGGGAAAGGCAGCAGATGGTGACAAGACAGCAAAGGTTGTAATGAGATCTCTCAAAGCAGACAAAGAGAGTCTACCCAAAGCCTAAGACTGGATTTTTTCAGCCTCTTTTCCTAGCACTGGCATGTAAAAGATTTCAACAAATTCTAGTAGTAAAGAATAAAAAAAACCCAAATATATGTAAATACATATAGAGTACTAAAAAGGGGGCGTTTGGTGTGGAGCTTGGGTTTGGTTGGTGTGGGGTTGGTTTGGTTTGGTTTTGGGTGGTCGTTGGGTTTTTCTTTGAGTATTACAAGCACCTGTCCATTAGCCACCTCCGGTGACAGTTCTGCCAAGACAGCATGCTGCTACACTGCTGAGGCAGCACCCAGTGCCTGTCAGATTTCTTTCATGACTGCAGTAAAGTGTCGCTTCCCATCTAAATACAACATGGACTCTGAAATAAAGTGGAGAAAAGAGAGAACCACATTAGTAACTTAGTACCAATACTGGGCAACTACAACTACACAGACTGGCAAAAGTAAGAAGCAATCCAATCCACACTGTCAACAAAGCATAAAATACATGTGGTTTGCCATGAAATCATGCTAAATTATTCAAATGCCAATAGTTCATCTATTAAAATGACCAGTGTTCCAAGAGAAAGAAATTAATCTTTTTTACAGAATTATGATGACAAGACACTAATGGGATACTTGCCTCCATATGTCTTAGGTACAACTTGTGGGACCTCATTTTCTGATGTAAATGTAAAATGGAAAATATTGGTAGTATGGTGCTCCCTGGTATTTGCATTGTAAACTTCACTGTGTACTCGAACCTGGATGTAGTTGTTTTCTGTGTAACAGACCTACACAGTTAAAACAAGAGTTAGAGCTTGTCATTTACCACCAGTGCTGAAAACTGTGACAGACGCCATTATACCATTTAACAAGGAAAGTCACACACTCTCATAACACACTGTTCATTATCAGTGACTAACACTGGTCACAGCAAAGACAAGGTTTGCTCCTTTTCAAAACAAAATCAACTCCTACCTGTCCAGAAAGCAGTAATAAGGATCCAACTTCAACTGGCTTCTGAAACATGATATCATCAACAGATACAATAAAGGGTCTGGAACTCCTGAGGAAGAAAACGAGAAATTTCTTCTCAAGAACAAAAGGGATGTTTGGAGACATTTAAAATATCTACTTGTCAGCATTTTAATGAAGGGTTACTAGAGAATAAATCTCTTCCTTAAACAGAGGCTACAGGAAGTGTTAAGGAGTTATGTCATCACTGGAGGAAATCTCTCACACCAATGAAGTACACACTAAGGACACATTATTGCACCATTATTGTATCTTATGACTTGGACTTGCTAGACAGTCTTCATGCCATCATTGCTCAGGCCTCCATTTTTCAAGCACTGACACAAACCACTTAACTTTCTATCAGACTGTGCATACCCCATTAAACTTACACATAGACCTTTGCTGGGTGATGACTTCAGTCACACTTCCTAAGCTCAAGCAGTTAACAGAAGAAGTTCAGAACCCATTCCTCTTGTGTATTGAATGCAAAGATGTAATACTTATTTGATAGAATGAATATGGTATATGGTTAAAAAGGCCATCTCGATAGCTTGGTAAGATAAAAGAAAACAGAAAATGGATGTATTTTCTATCTTGACAAGTAATACTTAAAACCCAAGCTCCAAGGAGCAAGATGCCAATCACTTTGTAAATATGACAGATGCTCCAAGTAAAGCAGCACTGCGCACTAATAGTGCATGATTCTACCAGACATCTACGTTTTTTTCAGCTCAGATTGTCACTAGGTTGGTTAGCTTGGGTTCCCAAACTCTGTGTATGTGCACAATGCTCTGGATTATATAAATATTGCAGGTCTACAACTCACCCATAGCTGCAAGCAGTTGCCCATCCCAGTTCAAATGCCTTTCTCATGAGAAAACCCCCAAAGATCCTGTTGAAGATGTTCCGTTCCTGTACATAGAAACAAATATCAAATTCTTTTCAAAGCCTTGTGTTGAAGTCTGCACTTCAGTTCACAGTATTCAACAGAAGTCCCAACACCCGAATATATAAAAAGCACTATTGAAATATGTATGTAAAATTCAAAATGCCCAAGGCAACTTTACTTAATAGGAGCTCATCTGACTAATCTGACAGCATAAGATAACAGCTCAGGACTGTATCAGCAACCAAAGGCCAAATGTTTTGCAAACACTTTGCAAAGGAATTTTTTTACACAGAATGAACAGTCTGGTAAGAAAACAAGGTCATTAAAAATCGTCCATTTTGCAGTGGCAATCAATACAAATAACAAAAAACTGGCAAAAGAAACTAGGCTCTAAATACATTGCAAGGACTGTAGAAGCCAAATAAAATAATGGTTTGACTAATCTTAGATGAAAATTCATAGACTCATAGAATGGATTGGGTTGGAAGGGATCTTAAAGACATCTCATTCCAACCTTCCTGCCATGAGCAGGGACACCTTGCACTAGACCAGGTTGCTCAGAGCCCCAACCAGTCTGGCTCTGAACGTTTTCAGGGATCGGACATCCATAAATTCTCTGGGCAACATGTTCCAGAACCTTACCACAATCACAGTAAAAAATTTCTTCCTAATATCTACGCTAAACCTCTCCCCTTTCAGTTTAAAGCCATTACCCTTTGTCTGTCACTATGTGTCCTTGTAAAAATTCCCTCTCAAAGTTACTTCTTAAGTATCTTTCTGTAATTCATTAATATTTTTCAAAATACCTCAGGATGGCAAATCTGCAGGGCTTTTAGCTTTGCATCTTCCATCCACACTGAATTGGGGGGTAATTTACGGCTCTGGAAACTCACTGTCCTTTGGAAGAGACAATAAACTTTATAGTCCACAGAATTAGCAGAATTCAGCAAGCCAAGAAAGCATAAATGGCAAATGCAGACACACACTAACAAAAAATCCACAAAAACACAGAACACCAAAATAAAACCCCAAACAAATGGTATCACTAAACACTGTTCCAGCTGACCTTGAAACCTTATCTAAAGCTGTCCTTTGATTTGTTACTACAAAAAACCTATGCTCCTGATCTTTCAAAAAACTTCTGCTAATGTTCAAGTCTATGTGAATGAAGAGGCTTGAAAAAGGTACATGAAAGAAAAGATGAACCACAACCACAAAGGGCACACTTTGTCAGAAAAGCCTTGCTCTGCTTTTTAAGTCATAATAGGAAATAAAAGCACACAGTGAGCTAATAGAATAATTCAACATCAAACATGCAGACAGTTTGAAGTTTTCAAACCCAGGCAGAATGTGCACAAAGTACAACTGCTAATTTTAAGGGAATGCATGTCTGCCGTTGGTAAACAGCTTTAAAAGTAACAATTGTATAGGCTAGTAAATTAAAGAAATTATAAATTATCACAAATACAACATTGCACTAATGTAATTAGACATTGTTCTATCACTCTTGGCAGCAAATGACTTCACACCAATCTCAAGTATAAGAGAAATACGCTAAAAACTCCTTCAAATAATGTTGTCAGGTATTATATTTAAAACATGCTGAAAGGTTATTTGGTCAAACTATGGCCAGTTCCTGCCGTCACAGGTTTTTTAACTAAATACCATGGCAGAAAACTCAGATTGTGCAAGTCATGACTGCAAAACCATTCAATTTCCTTAATTGGTTAAATATCATTAACATTTTTCCTCAAAATTATTCCCAACAGCTTGTTTAGAACAGAAGACTCTTCTAAGAGCTGCAGATGTCACATTAAAGATTGTACCTACATTTCAAATAAACTGCTACAGATTTTAAGTGTGCATTTATTCCAGACTACCTCTTACGAGCACACACTCAAAAGGCACTTTTCTCTTTCATAAGATGTCAGTTCTCCTTCACCCCCCCCACTTGCCTTGTGTCCAGTGTATTAAGGAATATGTCATGCACAATGTTTCTTTCTTCCGCAGTGGGTGCCATTTTCAGTAAGGAAGCAGTGCTGAACTCAATCCTCCTCATCTTGTTCACTGAATATTAAAAAAAAAACCAAAACATAGTATTAGAGTTCCAAGAAAAAAATAAATAATGGCTCTGAAGATTTTAACCTGGAATCAACTGTCTTTGCATTTTCCCTTTTCCCCCTGTAAGTTAAATCCTGTAACTTCATGGTCCTGTAGATCCGAACAGAAATTTGGCTTTTAGAATTGACTGCATCGAAATAAAGCAAAAGTTCACTAGTATCTCGTGAACGTGATGAAGAACTTCTATACGTATTTTATGACACCCACACACTGTTCTACAGAAAACTTGAGTACTCCCATCAAAGCACAAAACGTATCTAACAAGAAACCCTACAGAACAATCAGCTTCAGCTTTTGCCAATGGTACAAGAACTTTACTTCCTCACAGCTATTAAGTTGAAACTGAGGCAGATGTGCATACTACCAGGAAATAGGACATACATTCCCCTTGCTTGAAGATTTCTTCCTCCTCAGGGCTCTCAGGAATGAGTGGATTAACAAATGCTGGCCTGTGGACAGGAATTTTTTTTAAAGTTACCAACTTTACAAGAAATTGTCCTGTAAATACATTATAACAGTCTTCCATTTTTGCTCACACACACAGTACAAGATGAACGACATACTTCAGGTTATATGATAGAAATAAATATGACTGCCAACAGAATGTCACACTAGCTTTAACTCTGAACAGGCAGCTAAGTGATCCAACCGCTACCTAGTGCTATCAGGAAAGTGACACATCCACGGTTCTTAAGAAGCTAAAATTGTACCCATAAATTATAATGAAGGCTGTCCAAGAAGAAAGCTGTTCCAAAACTCAGCAAATGAACACATGGTGGTCTACAATAGTCTAAACCAAAACTTGATTGGTACCATTCCTCCTGGAATAGAAGGAGCATGGTGTCGTAGCTAGCAAGTGTCTTTATAATCTACATGTTCCCTTGACAGCCTTATCAACAGCCAAAAGCTGTTTACCACGTGCACCACTTATCAAAGAAGATTATGACGTGCCTTGAGCACAAATTTCTATGTTTATTTTACTGCAGAAGCAAGTTTACTTTAACCTAATTACATAACATTATTTTCACAAGTAAAGACAAACGTTTATTTTCAAGAGCCATTCTTCTCCAAAATTTCTAATTATTATTTTTCTATTTTCAATACTTACACAAATGCTGAGAACAACATACATATACATGCATATACACACACGCACACACACACAGAGACCTGCTGAACAATTCACCTCTACTCCAAGCCTTGCTTGGGCTGCTAACAAGAGGCAGAGAGGATCTTTTCTCTTAGAACAAACTGCTCTTTCCTGGTTTGCTAAACATCTGGATTTTGGAGACCCCCCAGCTCCTTCTCCATCACAGAGCTCATTTCCCCTCTCCTCAGCTCAGCACACATCAACATCAGATCTCCTGACCAAGCCCCAAGCTGCTGAGATGCAAGTCTGCTATGGTCCCAAAGCCACACAACCATGTTTCTGTGGGGCTACAGCCAACTTAACATATCCTGTACCTCTCTAAAGGGTTTTGACCTCACATAAATACCCCACTTATATGGACAGAATGCTTCCAAACCACAGCTGGCCTGCGACTGTGGCCAGCTAGCTTGTACGACAGCCACTGAAGCTGGCACCTGTCTGCACCAGTCCATGTAGGCTTGTCTTCAGTCAATCTGCTACTGTATAATTACATCAAATTTGATGCAATTATTTTGAAAAATTAGTCTTTTAAATGGGAACCATAATATAATTGGTTTTCTTAATGTATAGTATGTTCACTGGTTCTAGAAAAAAGTCTGAAGAAAACCAATGTAAAAACTACTTCTCATTTATCAGGACCACATAATTATATCAAGTAAAACCCCTTCATTAAACACATCCTTCTTTGGTAAATACAAGCAATTATTTAAACTAATTAGAAACAGAGAATTGTTTATTACTTTAGCAGGCTATACAAGAAAGAGATAAGAATTACAGCCAATTTTTCTGATGCTGGAGTCATAAACCTAAACTGCAACTGAGTTTTTTATTCTTTTATTCTAATGACTAAGGAATTATAGAGAAAGTAAAACCAGAAAAATAAAAAAGTAAGTGCGGTTTTAAGTTCTGTGGGAATACCCATCTCTTCCATCTTAGCTACACAAGCAAGTTTTAACCTGAATTATTCTGATGACAGCTACTAAGTGTCTATTAGGGAATTAATGGTATTGTTCACTCAAAGTCTATTTAACCACTGAAACTCAATCATTAACTACTAGAATGCAGGTGGATTTCTGGCAGACTCATTCACTTCTGTGCTCATTCAGACCAGTCACTCAAACACAGAGAAAAAACTGTTAAAAAAAAGGGTCAGATCCCAAGACTACCAGCAATTCCTGGTATCATGTCAGCTAAAATCAAGTGTGAAGCTTGTCACAGGAAAGTTAACACTTGCCAGCAGAAAGCATCAACTATGTGGTTTATTGATCACCTACATTATATGGCTTCTACAGACAGCAAGCTGCCACGTTTTCCATTTTCAGCACAGCAGAAGTCAGGAAACTTTTCCTGTCCTACAAATTACCGTTTGTTCTCTGGGTCCCGGGCCACCATGACAAAGCTTGCATCTAACACAGGGCTGTAATCACCATCACGTAGCTAAAAGAGACAGGAAAAAAAAGTATTACTGAACTCTAAAATTATAAATGTGCTTAGCAAGCTATTTAGTTGACATAAACTATTCAGTCACACTGTTAATTCTGCTTACTTTCACATTCTGTCATTCCTTCCAATATCTCTTAAAATAGGTCAAAGATAAGGAAGTAATTAAAACTTCGGTTTCAGGAAGTCTGCAATGTACACATTTACCAGGGAATGCTTATTAAAAACTTTGAGCTGGGAGGGGAGGAAATCAACACAGGCATTGTAAAAGGACCTGCTTAACCTTTACTCTGAGAAATGCCATAGTATTTTTTTTGTCAATACCAAATTGCCACTAATGCCAGCACTGTAACGAGTTCAGACAAAAAAGGTGTAACATTATCTTCTACATCAGAGACTTTACTTAAGGAGAATAATTGACTAAAAAATATTTACCTGTTTACCTGAATTATCACAGAATCATAGAATCACAGAGTGATTTGGGTTAGAAGGAACCCTAAAGACACCCAGTTCTAATCCCCCTGCCATGGGCAGGGACACCTTTCAAGATCAGGTGGCTCAAAGCCACTTCCAACCCAGCACTGAACACTTCCAGGGATGGGGCATCTCTGCTTCTCTGAGCAATCTGTTCCAGTACCTCACTGTCCTCACAGTAAATAGTTTCTTCCCACTATCTCATCTAAACCCCCTCTCTCTCAGTTTGAAGCCATTCCCCCTTGTCCTGTCACTATATGCTCTTGTAAATTCCCCCTGAAGCACCTCATGCCTGTCATAAGACGGAGAGAAGTCACAGGAACCAACCTGCAGCATGTGCATCTTCACTTCCATGGAGGTCTTCCCAACCCAAGAAACATTGCCTGTGAATTTGATGTCACAGTCTGGATGTATAATCTTCTGGCACAAATCTACAAGACAAACATTAAGGGTTAGGAGAAACAGATCACTCACAACTGGAGACAGATCACTCACAACTAATACTAGACAGGCCAGATTCTCTAGGACCTTTAAGTGGTCTGAAAGTGGCAACACACACAAAGACAACCCAGAAAAGACAGTTGTTGCAAGGGACCTCACTGCTTCTCTGCAGTTTCTGCCTCTGCAGACTTCCCAAGCCAGAACAGGAGTAGGAAGCAGGCACACAGGTGGACAGCAGACCCAAGGAAGAGTTCAGCAAAACGGGCAACACACGCAAGATCCAAGTCCACCAGAACAATCACTTTTCAATAATGAAGCTAGGAACCTGCATGCCAAAATAAAACTAACCACAAAAGTGCAGGAACCATGAAAGTCATATTTTGAAGGGAAGTGACATATGAAATGCTGAAAATCATCTACAAAACCCCCTTCCCTCCTGTCAACAAAAGCCACAAAACTTCAAAGCTAAAACAAGATGAAGTGAACTAAACAGGAGTGAAGAAGGCATCCTCAATAACAACCATGGGAAGGCAGTAGCTGATGAAAGAGTAAGACAAGCAGATGAAACTGGTTTTATTTACTAAATTGCCACTTACTGATTTTATCCACCAGAGCTGTAACTATGGATAAAGGAGACCTTGGCTGCATTTCCTGCTTGGTGTGAGTGTAGCAAATAAGAACTGTGGAGAGACCAAAAATGGAGCCAGCTCTTTAACAAAAGCATAAGTAGAACAGATCAAAGTCATCTTTGCAAAGCGTAAGAGGTACCTGGAAAGCACAAATTAAAGTATCCTACTACAGAAGAGCACAGCTTCCACATTTTCATGTATGTAACATATGGGATTGCTATAAAGAAAACAGCAGCAGATGTCTCAGTTTTATGCATATTTACTTACTACAAAGATAAATTTAACTAAGCATTTGAAACCAGCTCATCACTTGACTTTCAATCCCACATAATCGCTTCGCTCTACCTCTGCAGCTCCCTGTCTCAGACTCTTCCTATCTTCTATTTTGATTTCACGAAGGCTGTCCAAGGATACATGCTATCTGAGGACTTTTTAAATACTGATTCCTTTAAAGAGGTGGAGATTAAATAAACTGTGCCTTACAGGCATGAAACCATAGTCAGAGGTATTTATCACACTGCAATTACTACTAGCTAAACAACTATTTAAACTAATTAGCTTTGTTCATAAGAGCACATCCAAGTAAACAGACTCCTTGGAGTAATTCAAGGCTACAAAGATATGTTTTTTTCTAGTGCTCATGTAATTTTCACTCAACACAGATTTCCATTATCAAAACTATTTGTCTTGTACTTAATGAGATAAGAGAGAAGGAATCCCCGTACGGGCCATTCACTTCAGAGTTGGACTTGCTGATCTTTGTGGGTCCCTTCCAAACCAGAATATTCTGTGATCTGTGATCTGGAAGATCTCTATCCTTCCAAGTAATCCAAGATGTTTTTTCCCTATGTTTACTGAAGTCACAATTCTAAAACCTGTTAAGTCTATCAACTTACTATATAAATACGACTACCCTGAATATTGTCTAATTGGAACAGAATCTTGATTAACACAAAACAATACATCCCCAGCAGAACTGACTGGAGCCCAGTATGACTGCAAACAAGGCAAAGACATTCTGTGCTTTCACAGGAAAAAAGTAAGATCTTCACAGATTTCTGGGCAAAATATACAAGGCACAGAATGAAAAACAGGCTCACGTCATCTAACAATGGAGGGTAGCCAACAGTTTGAAGTCTCCTTTCCTAATTCAGGACAGATACTGAAGCCAGTATCTTCCACCTCCCAAGAAGAAATATCAGTCATGCAGCTATTTTTTCTATCCTCAATAGACATGCATTCATTTCTTTCTCTGCCTTCCTCAATTTTGTCCATCTGGACTCTCAGAAGGAACAGAAAAAAACTGTTTTATTCACAACTTTCCCTTAATAAGCACTTAATTCTTTGTCAAAAACCTCCATCAAAAAGCACCCAACCAGCTACAGAACTCGGATGAAGGAGGAAATCACCTGGTGATGTTTTAAGATAAAAGTATCTCCCAGTTCTATTAACAACCTCACACTTGTAATACAAAAGCCAAAGATCTTGAACTTCTCAAGACCACAAATAAACAAAAAGCAGAAAAATTTAAGAAAGCTAACTCATGAAACAACTGAGTTGGTTTTACCCTTAACAACAATTTGCAGAACCCAAGAATACACTCCAATTGTTTTTAATTTGTTCTCAGCGAATAAATTACATTCTTTCCAGATTATACTCTCTTGTCTCCAAAGGGAAGATTAAAATATTTGCATCTCATTATCTGTTGAGGTTTGTGTCAGTTTTTGTTGAGTTTTTTTTTTAAGATTAAAAATTAAATCTTAAGTTTTCATTTTCAACATGCACTCCACAAATTTTCTCTGAGTTCACACTCAATGCAAATTCATAATGAAATTACTTTTCAGTAAATTACTTTTGTAGCTGGTCTTTTAAAAATCTGACAGAGGCAGGAAGCCAAACAATTTTACTTCCATCTGTTCTTTATCATCTTTCCTTCTCTTTCAGTACCAGTGTCTTCTTTTTTTCCTTCCCTTCTGCAATAGCACAATTATGGGTTTCCCTTCAAGGTGATCGATCATGTGTCACAGCAACCAGTGCTCAGCAGTACTCAAACTCACTTTGTGCAGCCTTTACAAGGGCATAGATACATACCTCCTAAACTGTCAAGATCTTCAAGTATCCTTCCAAACCTGCAATACAGGGGTTTGACAATTAAATACCTATACACATAGCAAACAGAAGTTAACAGTTTCCTGTACGTGTAACATGGTAGCTTTGTTACCTCACACTGTTGTGTACATTCAGGTACTTTTCTCTTATTTCAGGCTGACTTCCTAGAGGTAGAATAACTTCCAAGTAGCTATCCTTCATTCTCCTAGGAGGGAGATCTTCCTGCCGTTTTGCCAGTAAAGTATGAAGAGCTTTTCTTTCTTGCATTGCTTGCACATGATCCCTGGTAAGAAAAAACCCATTATTCTGAAGTACAACAACAGAACTGCAGTCCTAGCTAACAGATGTCACATTGATGATTATCAAAGCTAAAACCAAAACGTAGTAAAAATAGCAAGACACAGTGAGCGTGCCTTGAAAAGAAAGTGAAATGCACAAAATGAGAGATGCTAAGCAAGACTACTGCAGAAATCTTTGAAACAGTTTGTGTACAAGCGGCAAGCACACACTTCACACTAACGAGGTGAACAAAATGCATCTAATTCTGAGTGCTATCAAAACAGTTCCCCTTGAGGAAAACAGACCAGATATAACTTGAACCTACGAGGTTTTGTACATATTCACGTCTTCCATAGCTACAGTATCACAAATCTTCCCACACTGCCAATTTTAAAGGACTGACCATCAATTTACAATCTCTCCCAAAAAGTAAAGTAGATGTACAGTGTTGGCTAGCACTAACAACAAGAGAACTAATCTGCTAAGACTTGCCATCATCCGCAGGTGAGTTCCCCTTTTGCAGCATCAGTTCTAACAGCAACCTAAAAGACAAAACTAACCTACTTCTCTTTCTCTCTTCCTACCCAGATATCTTAAAATTATACAGGAAAGTTACAGAAAGAAACAACACAGAAAAGGGAGAACTATTCCTTCAGAGCTGCTTTTCCAACACCACCAAGTCAGAGGGGCTGCATCACTCACAATGGAGAAGGGCCCAACTTACTGTCACTTCTTTCCAATCTACCAAGTTGATTCCTTGCACGGGTATCTACAAGATGTAACGGTCTTGCCCAACATTCTCCCTTACCTGTTCCACCAAAGTTCCCTCCCCTTAAAAGTGCAACCTGATTGAATAAAGCAAATATTTCCTAACATCCCTAGAATCAATACCCATCTACTAAAAACTTAAGGGTTAAACATGCAACAGTTCTGGTATAAAGCCACAGAGTATGCAAAACTATGGATCCATTTCATAGAGCAAGAGAATGCATAAAACACTAAGCAACCAAACCTAATGTTAAATTTCTGGATGTGTGCCATTCCTTCAGTTGTGCATGCTGCATTGCTGAGATCTCAGTGACACTGTGTTTAACAAAACCAATTAAAAAAAAAAAAAAAAAAAGAAAGAACGAAAGAAAACAACAGAAAACCTTTTCACCAAAAAGAAATTTTGTGTTAAGTTTTGAGTTTGGATGAATTCTGGGTATTAGCCATTTAAAATGAAAGCTTACTTGGCTTGAGTATTACTTCCGAAAATCAACCTTCAACGTATCTATATCCCCTCTTTTCTGTTTAATAAGTTTCAGGGAAATATGAATAATCCATGATCAAAGAGAGTAAAAGTCAAGCAAAACTTCGGTTAGTTTCATTTGTTTGTTTGTTTGAAACATGAGATGTGGTTTGCCTCATCCGGGCAACATGACTACCATGGAGTTCAGAGGAAACAAAAAGATAACAACCTCCTCCAGAGGGTTAACGTTTGAAGTTATGCCACTGCATAGAAATGGAATATACTAGATAACTAAAGAAAGATGCAATGTCCAAGATGATGCATCTCCATGCTTTTTAAAAAAGTTTTTCCAAGGTCTTTCAGTGAAAGGCTTAAAAGAAATTAATCAGAAACTAAATTAGAAATTTGTCTATAAAGAAACCTAACAATAACTATATTCAACTATATTCCATTTTCACCAGTTCCATCCTGGGTCCTCTGAGGTCAGCAGCAGAATTCTTGACTTCCACTTCAGAATGCACTCTTCAATATGCACAAGTATGGGGCTCAATGTAATAACATTTTTCAACAGACAAATACGGTTACACACTGCAGTACTAGTCATACAGTAACAATAAGTCATCTAAGTATTAACTTACACCTGCCCTAAACATTCTGAGAAATGTTTATGTATTTCTGAAATGGCCACAATGCCATCGAGACTATACTTAACAATGAACAGATTAATAGTTTTAACTACAATTTAAGTACAAAACCAGAATAAACACATAAGCAAGATATTTCTTTTTTAATAAAAAATGAATACAAAATGCCACTGGCCTTTACAAGAGAAACCACAAACAAAAGTCTCCTTTTAGCAATATTAATGGCTGAAGTTGTTCCTCCAACAGGCATCCCTCCTCTCTCCCAGCATTCCAGATATACGTACATCAGTCCTTCCCTAGCTCCCTTTTCAGGACCCCCTAAGCTGTTGTCTCAAATTCATCCTCTTTAGTCATTCCATGGCCTAACTCAGTTAAATTCCCAGCTGTTCATTCTCCACATGTATCAACTCTTTGTTACTCCATTTTTAAAGTAGGCTCTCAAAGGCTACATGATCCATGTCCTCCAAACCTCTCTGTAATAAATCTGTCATTCTCAAGCACTCCCATCTGTGGTCTCCCTGGCATTACTTCTTCATGGCAGCTGAAGGATTCAGTACTCTGCAAACCATTTCTGCTGTATTTTGTACAGCACAAGAGAAGTATCTATCTAAGAGAAACACTGCTGTGGTGATCCTGGCCTCAGTCTGCTCTCCCTCTAGGATGGGAGCAGTGGGGATTAAAAAAAAAAAAAATAGATGGAACATCAGACTTGACCAGAGGCCTCTAAAATCTCAATTTTCAGATGGTACTTACATATGGCGTCATTCCTCCTCAGCTGTTCTGGGATGTGGGAAAGGCTTTTTCATAAACAAGTTCTAGAGCCCTTTCTAGCTGACTAGATGAAAAGTTCAAGCCCCCTCATGCTTAGATACTACTCTTAGTAAGCAAAAATCAGCTTCCCAGAATCAGGAATTTTTGTTAGCATGCCTATAGTTGTGTTTAGATAAACTGAGTTAGAAGGCCTGGACACATCAGATGCTCCATCCAGGCAAGCCTCTCTTCATTTCCCTATCACTGCACAAAGTGGGAAAGAAGAGCTCAGCAAACACAGCCAAAATTAATAATAAACATGGGACCAACCAAACTGCAATACATAATTCCTCCAGACTGCTATACTGACTTTTCCAGACTGTAACAGTAGAGGGTTACAGTCAATTCTGGCTTATTCAATGTAATGGAGCGGGAGGAAAGTAACTTGAACAAAGCCAAACCAGTAATTATTTAAAGTGTATGTAAATTAATCCAAAATTAAGTTTGAGCAGAAAAAGGAAATGCTTAAGATACTCCTGATTAAAGAGATTCTGATTCCAAGCTGACAATTTTCCAAAGTGACATGGGTGCCATTTGGAATGCAGCCTGCTACACAGTGAGCAAGCTCAGCTGCCTCTGAATCCAGAGCAGGATCAATCCACCCAGGGATAACTCAAGGGATAAGAGCAACACAGCATTGTCAGCCAGACACTACAGCTCGTAACTCCCATTGGATTTAAAGCTAGTGGGACAATCTTGTAAGCACCAAGATGAGGCATTTTGTTTCTGCCAGAAAAATCTTAGAAGTTTGTGATCCACAAAGTACCAATTCAGAAGCCTTGTTTCAATTACCTTTTAGTGGGATCTTTTTCTTCCCCAGTCAGCAAGCTAACTATTGGTAACTTGAACTGCCACAACCCTGAGCTCCACCTTGGTTTCACAAATGAAGTAAAATACATGTAATGCACACTGTACCTCCAGTTGGTAGATGCTCCCACTATATCCCTCAATTTCCTCCGCACTGGAAAAAAAAAAAAAAATCAAAGCAAATCAAGCTTAGCTCTGCAAGTGATAAACATGAGGTTGCCTGGTATTAAAGGCACGATCCTCATCCCAGAACAGGAAAATTAAGCAAATTCATGCAAATACCAGCCCAGAAATGAAAGTTTGGCCAAATTCACTGCTGCTGTTAGTAGGCATATCACAGGAATGGGTTGAGTAACATAATGTCACGGCTTATTGCATACAGTCAACAAAGAGTGTTTGTTAGTGCAATCAGTCACCTCCAGTGCTAATTAACAGCTGAAAGACAGCATGGATCAAGATTAGATTGGGGAATTTTGATGTGAAAATATTACAGCCTAAACACAAACTGTGGAGATGATAACACAAATCAGAAAGTCATAAAAGAACTTAAAAGGGAAGAATGCAGCTGGGAAACAGGGAATGAGGAGAATACCAATTAAATAATCCCACCCACGAAGGCAGGCAATATCAGCAGACTGGTTCTTGCCAGCAGGGTTTCATAGCCCAAATTTTTAGCAGTCTGAAAGAACACAGTGTTAAGACACTGAAGACAGGCCTATAAAATTTATTCTGGCCCTGTTTGCACCCTCAGACTTAATACTAGTTCTGCACAAGTTTCTCCTAAATTTCAAGAATAATCTGCATAAGCATCTTTTCTACTCTTTCTCAGATTAGATTATTAAGTATGCTAGGGTCCCATCAAATCTACCAAACTACTCCATGGCTGTTAGGCAGGTGAATGTTGGCTATTTGGAAACACCTGAAAACAAGCAGCAACAATTCCCAAGCTCAGAATAGAAGTTGAGAATTACATAGAAGGGATTCCTTGCTTATTTACAAAGATTTTTTTATACAAGGAGGATCAAATATTAGGACAAAATAGGGACACATCAAGGAAGAGCAACCAAAAAATATCCAGAATTTCATGGTGAAATTGAAAGAGGCTGCTGGTGAATCACAAGCTGATCCTTTATCAGGCTTGTCATTTCTCAAGCTAAATGCCCAGTCAGAGTATTCACAGTGATCACCAAGCTGTCCTATAAACCCTGGAGTGAGCCTAGCTGATTCCTACGATTTAAATCATATTCCAGTCTCTCAGTCAGATCCACTCAGCTCTGCTCCCCTCCTCCTCAGTCACTTCAGCTTCTGCCCAAGTCCCCTGACACCACCACCACTGCTATACCCCAAACCTCCCCTTCCCTGTTCCTTCCTCTGCAGCACCCTCAGCCCCTGTCCCTACACTCCCAGACTGTTTCTACCCTGCCTGCCTGCTAGAGAAGCACCAGCCTGAGCCAGAGGCAGGCAAGGGATTGACTGTCAGCCAGCACGGGGATCCCAGTGACTCACCAAGAGCCAGCAAACAGCAGGCTCTGTGGCTGACCCAAGCACCAGCTCTGGCACCTTAACAAACCTCTGATTTGGAAGCCAATTTTCAAAAAGTTTCTGGAAATACATTTCTGTTTGAGACTGGTGGCTCATCTATTTTGGCTGACATCAAACAACAAAAGGTTCTGGAAGAAGAGGAGGACAAGAAGATAGGCAGACAGAGACAAAATAAAATAGATTGCTTACGCCTCATTTCTTTACAAAATTAGGCTAAAAACATGTCTTGAAATTAGAAGACTTCTACTACTAATTCTAAGAGCAAAAAAAAATTTCAGTGAAAGAACCTGATTGAAAATCTTGAGAGTCGATTTCTTTTGGAAACAGGGAAGGTCTGATTCCTTTTTCCTTAAGCAGCAGCAGGCTTGCTTACAGAATAGGTATTACTTTCTTGTTACTCATACTCCACCTGTGAAGCTACCATAGCATGCATTCGATCAATACAGTGTTAGCGGAAACACTGTTACAGCTTCTAGAACACAAAATCTCAATTTTTCAACAGTGTGCAGACTGTGCTGGGATGGAGAGGGAATAAACAGCACTTTCTCTTTGTTTAAACTAAGTTCATCTTTCTTTTCAACTCTAAAGACGTAAAAAACTCTGAAAAAAAATCTCGGGTCCAAACCTGCAAAAATGTATATAAGCTGTTAGTCCCATTTAATACACCTGATTTCAATTTTATGTATAAAAATAAGTATTTTCCAGGCTGAAAACACATAAAATTTTTATCTTAATAATAAAAGGGACAAAGTGTGAAGTGTTTCTAAAATGCTGTCAAGCCAAATCTAGTCCATTTTACAGCTCATAAGTATATAGTTTTTCTCTTTTTTTTTCTCCCTGCAAAGACTATATTGTTCTTCTAGATATTACAAATTTAAGTAAGTAACAACAGAAATTTAAGTTAAGAAAATTAAGCACAAAAATCTATAAGCTATTTCTCTTTTCTTATTTGGCAAATATCCTAAATGTGCAAAACAGTCACAGCAAATGGGACTTCTCCATCAATATCATGTTGCATATTTCACACTATCTCCTAAACTGATCAGTGGATCATCAATGCCAGAGCAGCAGGCTCTGAGTTTATTTGCACTGTGCTGTGGAAAAGGACACGAGGAGGGCAGCTGGACAAGATCACTGCATTTATCTCTACCAGTGAGATTCATGCCCCTCGTGCTGATGCCTCCCTAGCTGCATCCAGGTTCAGGGAGACCACCAGCTTTGGTACAGAGCTTCGTCTGGACTTAGGCAAAAGATGCAGATTCAACTGTCTAAAATGAAGCCAAGTACTGCAGGAGCTGCTGCCGTGAGAGATTTTGTATCCCACAAGCCGCGTAGAAACATATTATCCAGCACTGCAGACAGAGTGTGCTGACAGAGGTTTAGTGCAAAGACACGGCCACAATTAAGACCAGGGTCATTCACCAAAGGCAAAGGGGCTTTAAGCAAGTCAACAGAGAATAATAATGGCACTTCGTTTTTCATCAAAAAGTAAGGAAAAATGGTAGCTAAGTAAGTTTAGTGTTATAGCAAATATTTTAACGTGTACAGATTACCACAACACACCATTATTCACATGAATGGGTGACTGTCCTGTGGAGTACAAAACACAGGTTAGATTAACAATGAAAAGAAACAATGCATTTTACATCTAATAAGGAGTTACTTGACTATTCTACCTGCTTCAGTTCCAGTTAGGCACATGTTCCTTAATTTTAGTAACTGCAGGCAACCTATCCTTGCCTGATTTACAGTCACTGTCTTTTTCATTTCAACTCAGTTTGTCCGTTCCTTTCAAGCCAGCTTTCCAGTTACTTGTCTAATGACTCTGTGTGGTATCTGCTTGCAGTGTAATCCCAAACAGTTTTCCAAACTTGGGTCTACCATGTACTGTTGACAAACACTGTTAACTTTGGAAAGAGTATCTGGAGCATTTTTCAGGAAGTGGGATGAGAGTTTTTTCAGAGGAAAATTCCAAAGTCCTGCTTTGTGTAGCGTTTGGGAGAACCATGGAAGAAGTGAGGGCATTCACAACTGGAACCCAAAGTTGTGAAAAGGAAGCATGTGAAAAGCTAGTAAGAAAAGGTATTTGGTGTTTTGTGAAAGCCTGGATACCAAATTGAAGGAACACAGTTCACGTATCAGCAAAACTTTGAATTTGTACAATTTTGAAACAGAATCTCAACTGTTTACAGTTATTGTAGTCCACAAAAGATTAGTACCCCTTGGAGTACCAGGATGACCTCATTGTTTCACTATTTTTACTGGCTTTCTAGCTGGTATCATCACCAAATATCCAAATAAACAAGCAGGGCAAGTTGCAAGTATGCAACATTCTGTATCCTTGCTTCCCTCCTTTGACCTCCTAACTTACCATTTATTAACAACAATAAAAATAAGTTCTCTAACAACAAATAACCCTCATTTTCTCTTTTACTAGATGACCAGTAACTACTGGTGACTTCTGTTTAGAGAACAAAGGAAAAAATAAGATCTCAGAAATAAGCAGAATTCCATGAAGGAATAATTTGTACCTAGCTGCAGCCTTTTTCCTCCTGCCCTTTTCTCAGTACAAGGGATTAGAATGCAAGAAAACCTTTTTAAAAGCTTCTGAAACAGGAGCATTATGGTTCATTACTATTAGAGCACTGAAACAATCTTTCAACACAAAGCTCTATTGACAAGAGCAATTTCACCAGGCAATGCTGCTGATCCGATTAAAAGATTGCTATAAGTTTATGAAATTAACAGGAGTGACACATTAAAAGTTCTGTTAAGACTTTAATTCCACTCAGTTCCCCATTTCTTGGCCATTCTCTCCAGTCTCATTGTACCTGCCTGTACTACATTGACTTCCTATCAAGAGCAGCAGTTATCCTGCCAGAAAAGAACCAAGCTCTTCCAAGGCTGAAGAGCCAGAGGAGCCTCTAAATCTGCAATTTCAATTTCAATGATTATGCATATTTGTGCCATTCACTTCCAAACACACAGTGATCTTCTGCTGCTTCCTAAACACTTACACCAGGAGCTAACAGACAAGGGCATGTTCATTATCCAAACCATATTAACACATGAAGGGACACCACCTGAAAGAACAAACTCCCTAGTACCATCATTAAATCTTCTGGATTACAGCCATTTACTTTACCTTCAGCCATGTCAGGAAGCCCTGGGGAGCCACTGCTCCCAGAAGTGAGTGTCCTAGCCAGAACAGAAGGAAGCTTCCTCATGATGCACAACCTATAGGAAGTGAAGAAGAATTTAGTGTTATTAAAAACAATCCCATGGAAATAATTTAGGATTTCATTTGGAATTATGCTGATAACTTCAGAAACACCAGTCCTTCTTTTCAGCTTGATTTCTAGAACTAGATACAATCAGTACAACAGTTCCAAGACAGTTGAAATTCCAACTGACAGCTATGTTTATTTAAAAACAGGAAAGAAGAATGTTTCACTGATGCCCTAAGACAACCAACTCAGACCCAACACCAGCTTCTACCCTGTAGCATCTTAACACAGATGGGGTCTATGTGCCTCTAGGAAATCATCCATGGCCCAAACCATACACTTCTGCACTTGGCTGGTGTGCAGAGCAGTGGAAGGAGGAATATCCCAAGAAGGATTCCACAGGGTCTCACAAGCAGTCCCATTCAGCTAAGCCCGGTCCTCTCCTCCATGGCTTAGTACCGCAGCAACTCAAAAAAGCCTAAAGTGAAGGATATAATCCTCTTAGCCATTAAGCAAGAAGGGACAACCATGAAACCCTTCAGAGAATGTAATCCACCCACAATTCACTAAGTGTTCTGCTAGGTACTAGCCAGCACTATTCCTCCAGGCAAGCGTAACTGTGGTAAAACAAAAACACACAGGTGTGCAGAACCCCTTGTGATAGTTCACAGGATCATCCTGACAAGGAATATGGATTGCTGGTCCCTTAATTTTCTTCCTCTGGGACTGGGGTTTCACCTCAAAAAAGGAAAGGTGGCAGGTCCTCAGGCACCAACAGAAAAGCAGGGCCATTTACACATCTCTCTCTACTTCATGTATATCTCCACATATATATCATGTACACACAAACTTTCTCTGTCTGCAGATACACCTGGAGGCCTTAAGACAGTAAAAGGGAACGCACATACACAAA
>VWZT01012485.1:111441-145879 GCA_013397055.1 Pachycephala philippinensis | reverse complement strand
GGTGCGGGGTGCGGGGCGGGGGGGCAGCGCTGCCCGGTGCCGGAGCAAAACAAGCTGTTGCGCAAGGGCGGGGGGCGGGGAGAGGCCGCTCACAACCTCCTTCTCTTCCAGGAACTGGCGAAATACGAGGACATGGAGGACCAAGTGGTGCTAACTGAGAAAGGTACGGAGGCTGCAAGAGCTCACCCGGTTGGCGGCCGAGTGACAGCGCCTGTGGCTCAGGTGTGCGTGTATTCTGCTTTTCTAGAGCTGCTTGAGGATGGTTTTGGCGAGCACCCTTTCTACCACTGTCTGGTTGCAGAAGTGCCGAAGGACCAGTGGTCGTCTGAAGGTGAGACTTCCCGATACTTACTTTTGGACGCTAAGTACACAGAAGCATCATTTGCTTAATATTAATGATTGTAGATGAGGTTCCACCAGTGGACTGGGGTAGGAGGAGTAGGTTAACTGGTAAAATTCAGTAATGTATAGTGATACTCTGCTGAAGTGGTTGCTAATCCTGGAAACATGGGAGATCAGGTATAACGTAATGTGCTTGACTCCAATTAATTAAATGGCTTTTCTTGTTTGACCCTGACTTACCTTTATGTAATTCTGTTGAATCACATTTTTTTCTTTAATTTGTCCCCAATCTTCAGGTTACAGTCTCTAGCTTCGCCATGTACATGGCCCTTCTGTGTACATGGATGGGCGGGGAGGTAACTAAAAGATCCGTTACACAATAAAGTAGATGATCATAATATGAGGTAAGGTCTACAGGGACAAGTGCTATTCCCAAACCTTTACCAAAGACACAGTAGATGACAGAAACCTGTTTGCACGCTTCTCTTACAGTATGTGCAGAGTGTTATGGCAGACGTAGTTAAAATACTCAGGGTTTATGTTTGAGTGGGCTGTTGTTGGAAGAGTTGGTTTCTCTTCTCTCCTGAGACCACAGAGTTATAATTGAAGCTGTAGCTTTGCTTCCCTTGACTTCGTGGTGCTGAAGGTGAAGAAAACAGCTCTCAGTGGAAGCATAAGTGGAAGTGCTTGAAATGCTGCTCTAGAGGTGGCCTGTAAATAGGCCTTCTGGCACAGTAATTACCGAGGAATGTACACGGAAAGATCAGGGTTTGACAGACTATTCCTAAGGAAGCAGAGCTGGGGCAATCATCTAGATTGTGAGCTGCTGTGTGACGTTTTTACTTGTATTCCAGACTGGAAATGAATCAGTAGGGTGTGCATTATTTTGTGGAAAAAAAACCATGTTAACACTTACTGTTACAGTGCTTTTGAGGATTTCAGGGTATGGACAGGGCAATTTTTTTTTATTAGGATAATACAAATTTGTCAGAACCTGTATTTTCAATTGTGTGTTTACTTGCAAACTTCATTTTTAATTGTAACCCAGTATCAAATGTCTGCATGTCCCAGAGAATCTGTATGTTTAAACATGCATGTAAGACTTGATATTTTTTGCCTTTTAAATTCCAACCAGCTGAAGTTACACCCTTTGTTTCAGAAACATGCGTCGTGGGCTTTGCCATGTATTACTTCACTTATGATCCATGGATTGGAAAACTGCTGTACCTTGAAGATTTTTATGTGATGGCTGAGTACAGAGGTACCTATTGCAGAATTAGATGAATTGCTACCCCTAGGGCTTATGTAGATTTAAAACTTAAGTTTCTTTGTTTTTTGGTTTTTTTAGGACTTGGTATTGGGTCAGAAATTCTGAAGAACTTGAGTCAGGTATGTCTTAAGTACTAAGTCTAAACAAGAATTAAAGGAGGTGGCAGGACTCTAGACGGCTTAAAACATTGCCTGGAGTCTGGTAGACTGTGAGAAATGCTGCAGTGGCTGCTGGAATGAACTCGATGACTTGTGGTGATACACAGTTGCTGAGTAATGTGGCCGGTTGTCACTGGGGCTGTCGCAGGCGCTGTGACCGTGTGGCGTTGGCTTTGCAGGTGGCTGTGAAGTGCCGCTGCAGCAGCATGCACTTCCTTGTCGCGGAGTGGAACGAGCCCTCCATCAGGTTCTACAAGAGAAGGGGCGCCTCGGATCTGTCCACCGAGGAGGGCTGGAGGCTCTTCAAGATTGACAAAGAGTATCTCTTGAAGATGGCAGCAGAAGAGTGAGAGATTATTCCAGCAAATAAATTCTTTCTGCGAATATATGTGCTCTCTGAATAAAATTCTTGCTTTCTGTGTATGTACAGTTTGTAGTGGAATAAAGTAGTGTGGATGCTAATAATGACAATGCAGGTGTGGTTATAGAGTAATTGGTGCTGTGATCTGGAGCTGAGGCATCTGTGAAGTTCAGTAAGTGCTTGTGTGCATCCTTTACCAGTGTGGGCTTGTAATCCTTGTATATGGAAACTTCATTCTTGTAAGTGTCATTCAAATGTGTACAATGTACACACTGGTAGGGTTTGTTTTAATTATTGCCTTTTATAAAAATAAAATAGTGTTTTCACTTCATGGCCGTAGTTTTGACTTTTAATTCTCACATAAAGTTTTCTGTCAAATAACATGCAAATTAATAAAAGACTCAATTGACTTCAACCTTCTCACAAGTGAAATGATTTACCATGGTCCCAGTGGGATAAAAGTGCATTTGTGTGCCTGTGGGACGTGGTGGCAAGGTTTTGAGCACCTGGGTATTTGGAAGGGTTTGATACCAATTCCTGCTTCCTGTGTGGTGCAGGGCATCCTGGCTTGTGACATACATTTTTAGGTATGGTTGTAGTCCCTAAGTTAGGTTTCTGCTCTCTGGAAAGCTACTCCAGAAAACCTGGAGCTTGGGGCTTCCAGTTACCTGGAAGGACATAGCCTTGAAGGGAAGATGCATCCTGGTGTGGTTTCAAAGCCTTAGTAACAAAAATTGGTTTTGACTGGTCATATGAAGTGAAAGTATATTTACAAACCACACCAAAAGCTCTATTCTGTGATTCTTGAAATGCCAAATTTGAATTCTTCTGGTGGCTTGTGTTTCTGTACCTGATTTCAGATTGGGTTCAGCATTTCTGCTGGGCCTCAGTGGCTGTGCTGAGCTGTAAGTGCTGTGTTGAGCAATAGGAAACCAACCCTGTGTCTTTAAACCTTTGCACAGCAGTAGGTGAAAACAATGCTGCTCATCAATTTTTAGTTGTCTTTGAAACAAATTAACAACTTCACAGTACTGTATTTACCCTTCTCATAAGTTGATGGTGAAAATGGATGCATGCAAGCTTTGTGCTGCTCTCCTCTTGCTCTCTGGTAACCCTGCAATAAAAGGCTTTTTTTGGCCAGCACTGCTTTCACTTCAAAGGAAGGGAAGAGACTTAGCTGCCTTGTAACATAAACTGGTTTAAATAAAACAAGGTTTTAAACTTGTTGGTCACTGCATAAATCGTATCACATGGAGGATGTTTCCTCATCCTAGAGAGTAGTGGGCAGTGGCTGCTTCAGCCATGGGAAATGCTGAACTAATTTTAAGAATAAGGTATCGCTGCCTAGGGCAAATAGAGAGCTTTGCATGAAACTGTTCTTATTTTCTTCTTGTTTTCTTCTTATTGTTTTTGTTTTTTGCTGATGTGTAGTCAGCAGTGTGTCAGCTCTGCCCAGATCTGGGGTTTGGTTGTCAGCTGTTGCTTCAAGAGTGAGAACACTAATAAAAAATACAGGAGCTCTTGGAAGAGAGCAGAAGGTAGCTCTTCCTTGGGGGTGTTGGTGGACAAGAACCTCAACATTGTCTTGGCAATGTGCACTTGCAGCCCAGAAAACCAACCATGTCCTGGACTGCATCCAAAGCACCATGAGCAGCAGATAAGGGAGGGGACTCTGCTCCTCTGCCCCACTCTGGTGAGACCCACCCAGAGTGCTGCATCCAGCCCTGGGGTTCCCAATATCAGAGAGACGTGGACCTGCTGGAGTCCAGCGGAGGGCATGAAGATGATCAGAGGGCTGGAGCACCGCTCCCATGAACGCAGGCTGAGTGAGTTGGAGCTGCTCAGCCTGGAGAAGAGAAGGCTCCAGGGAGACCTAGCAGCTTTCCAGTGCCTAAAGGGGCTACAGAAAACTGGAGAGGGACTTTTCTCAGAGGTAAGAGGACTTTAAGCCATAGGAGGACAGGTTTAGCCTGGCTAGTAAGAAGAAATTTTTACTGTGAGGGTGGTGAGGCACTGGAATGGGTTGCCCAGAGTTGTGGATGTTTCATCCCTGGAAGTATTCAAGGCCAGGCTGGATGGGGCTTTGAGCAACCTGGTCTAGTGGGTGGCATCCCTGACCACGGAGGAGGTTGGAACAAAATAGTCTGTGAGGTCCCTTCCAACCCAAACCATTCTATGGTTCTGTGATATGGTTCCAGTGCTTATCTGGGCTAACTCCAGCTGGACTGAGAATGGAATCTGTCACAAAAATTACCTTGATTGAGCAGGTCAGGTTCTGCATAAGAAACATCCCTTTCCAGGACTGCCCCTGTGCAGCACCTCAGCAGCTGTGGCAGCATTCATACCACACACAGAGCCTGAGGCTCAAATCATCTCCTACCCAAGGGGAGTGGAAATGTGTTTCTCATTTGGCCGAATATTAAATGCCGGGCTACAAACCTCCCTACCCTTGCTGGGTCTGTACTCTTCTGGAATTCAGTAAGCCAAAGGAAGTGAGAACAAGGCTACCCAAGGAACCAGCCCAAGAGCTGGTGATGGAGGCAGAATGGGAAAGAGGAGATGGTCTCCAGCAGCTCTCACTGAGCATCAGGATGTTGTATCTTCTCCTTGGTGAAGATGCAGTAACTTCAGTGGTTACTCTGTGAGCTACATTAACCAACTCATCTCATCTCCTGCATCACAGTCCTAGTGCAATCTGTTTGGAAGTTATTTTAAGCTGGTGCTTCTGGCTCCGTGTATCAGACCAGAAGGTGATTGCTAGTAGAGCAGTTTAAGAGTGTTTTTATTTTGAAATTAACAGTTCATTAGATATCTAGGGCAGGCCTGCTTAAATCTCAGGCCCCAGACTTCTGGAGCACAATAAAGCTATCAAAGCTGCATGACTGAATGGAACAAGCTAACTAATTAGGCATTATAATTAGGAAAGTAAGCAGCTTAGTCAAATTTTCAATCAATTTAAAATTGTTTATCATATCTTGTTCATCTTCTGCCAATGTGGCTTACCGTTGCATTTTCTAAACAAATTCTGATGGAATAGATTCTCAGGGAGTCACAGAAAACAAGTGAGGCAATGCTAAATGAGAAGACCTTTTCTACCCAGTGGGGATAATTTTAAACATTCACACGTGAAAGGAAATACAGGGACCAACCATTCAGATATTAGTCTCGCTGAGATTCTAAGAGGCAGGGTTTTTAAAACCAGCAGAAATGTTCTCACAGTTTTGGTAAGAGAGTCTCTAGCAGTGATGTGGTAATTCCATGGGTCAAGAAAAGACCATTTTTAAATTCCCTCAGTAACTTTTTTTCAAGCTACGGGAGGACCAAGGTAACTCTGGCACTACAACTGAGACGTACAACAGAGTGTTTTCTGTGGCTTTAGATGCTGGAGAAACCTCACCTGGTGTGACTTTCCTCGGTTCCAGGACCACAATCACAGCGCCAAGCTGAGTGCCAGCATTTGATGGGGACTGAGCAATACCAGCTGGCTTTGAGCTGGTCACTGGTGTCCCACCAGTGGGAGCCCATCACAGCAGAGGCACAGGGCTGGCGTGTGGCCTGCAGGTCAGGCAGTGCTGCCCGGTTCCCCTGCTGCAGCGAGCCTGCCTCCGGGGAAGAGTTAGGGAGCGAGTTGTTACCGGCGCTGATAACATCGCCAGGGAGCCGAGGTGCAAAGCTCCTCCTCGCTCTCCCTCTCAAACTCGTGCCCCGGGAAGTTCTCACGCTGAGCCAGCCAGCGGAACATTTCGCAATGGCAGAGTTTCCACATTCCCATCGGGAGGGGACAGAAGGGTGGCCTTGGACACACTTGCGGCCGGAGGATGCGTCAGGACCAACCCCGGCTGCGAGCGGAGGGAGCGCCGGGCTCGCCGCCCCCTCTCCGCTTGGCCTTTTCCTGTTCACAGGCTCCCGCACAATGATCCGAGCCGTAGCCATAGCGACGGCATGGAAGAAGGCTTTTTTTGTCTACATAAGTTAAAACAAAATATATGTGAGAAAAACAACCCTTCCCCCTCCCCTCTTCTTGTAAAGAGCCTTCGCTGTCGATGTAATTCAAAAAGCCAATTCAAACTTTTCCTCCGAAAAAGCATATGGGGCTTTACTGCATTCCTGCACGTGGTGTTTTGTCTTGGGAGAGTCGCCGTCCTGGAGCCCGGCCCGCGGCAAGCGGAGGTGTCAGCTCAGGGAAAACACCAGCTCCGTATGGAGAGGGACTCGGGAAAGCTCGGCGTAATTCCCCGCCAGGCAGCGCTGCCCCGGGCCGGAGGCCAGCCCAGGGGTGTGAGCCGTGCCTCCCTTTCTTTGAGCTGACCAGAAGCTCTATTTCCTTGGGCTTGCACAAGCTCCCTCCTCACAGCGCTCGCTTCCCCGGGCTCTCCCTCCGCATCCCCCGGGAAGCAAAAGCTGAGCTCGGAGCGCTCCCACGGACTGAGGGACGGCAGCGCCCGGGGACGGAACCTGCCGGCTTTAAGTAATTCCCCTCACGCAACAGACTCGGCTGTGCCCGCTTGTTTTGCTCGCCTGGGCAGGATTGCTTAAATGTTGGGGTTTTTTTTCCTTTCTCTTGTTGTTTTGGTTTTTTGTTTGTTTGTTTTTGGGATGGTTTTTTTGTTTTGTTGTGGTTTGGTTTTTTTTAACTCAGGTTTCAGAGAAGTGGCTGCAATTTAAAGGAAGGCCTCAGCTCCTGTCCAAAACCAAGCAGCAAAGCAGCACCGTGCCTGCTGCTAATGTTTAATCTCACTGCAAACTCAAAGCAGGCTCTAACTTCACCATCCAGGAGAGATTCCCTCCCAGGACTCTTCTTTCTCCCCCCAAGACTGGGCTAACTTTTTTTGCTGTCCAAAAAAAGTTTTTGGTAAATACAACCTTGATGGAGAGCTTCAGAACCCATCAGGAGCTGACCCTTGTCCCCACAAGGAGCTTGTGGAGGAGAGGGTGTACGGTTGAAGACAGTGGACGTGGGCTCTGGGGCGGGAGCACAGCCCAACACCAGTGCAGCACTGGGAGATGCACCTCTCCTGACCCTCAGGCCTTGCCCTGCTGAGCTCTTTTTCTGCAATCAGAAACACTCTGTGTTTGATAACAGAATAAAGCACAGGTACACACCTCAGCTGAAAATAGTGAGTGAGGGGGAGGAAATGCCATCTTCAAACCAGTTTCAGTTTCATTTCACAGATTTACTCCAGGCCAAAGCAAGAGACAAAAAGCCCCAGGGGATAATTAGCTTGAGAGGATGAAAAACAAACACCCTGTTCACAAACTGCTGTCAGGTAAATAGTTTTGTTTATTTGTGTTTCGAACTTTGCATGTTTTGATTGTTGACATAGCAGGTGTCAGATGGTCACATCCACTTAAAGGGAAAAGGAACCTCCGTTTTCTTGAACTGTTTCCCTTCTCCACTAAAACAGACTAAAAATAATGTGCTTTCGTAAGATGAAGCCAGGTGCCCATCCTCTCCTGAAAGTCTGCTATACAGTATGATGAGGTGGCTTTACATCTTCCAAATCACCTCTCAGGAAACCGTTGTGCAGGGATGGTACATGAATCCGTGAAATTCCTACTAGAAAGCTTCCTCCACACAGGGAAAAAACATGAGAGAGGTGGTAGCTCTCCACATGAAAGCCCATCAGTGTTTCCAAGTAACTGGATATTGCAGTGTTATTTTCAAAACACACTGATAAAACTGCAGGGTGAGATTTTGCAAAGCTGGTTACTATAATTGGACGCCCAGACACTACTGCGAAGGTACCTTTGAACAGTCTTGCTCTATTTGCTCTCATGATGAGCAAACTCCAGTCTGGGCTCCCTGTGATCTCCCTGAACTTCCAGATTTGGCCCACTTGAGTCACCGACACACAAACACCACCACACACCTTGTGCAGGAGGAAACAAGACTCGTAGTTTTGGTCTGTAGTCTCATGCCTTTTGCAATCAGTTCGCATGATAGGATTTGGGTTTCTGCCCCAGCCAGCTTCCTGCCCCGGCCTAGCACAAATGTACAAGAACATTTCCAACCACAGCCTCAACGTGTTTTAGCTACAGTTGCAGGTACATGGGTCTTTTTCAGAGTTAACATAGAGGGATGGATCAAACTCTGCATTCACCACTCCTGGAGGTCATAACCTCTCTACAGAGGTGTGGCTTTGCCACTGGGGCAGAAAATGTAAATTAAAAGGGAGGCAGAAGAGATCTGCAGCACTGAAGGAGGCCAGGTGCAGGGGCTGACCACAGCCTGCCACAGGAAGCCACACACCCAACAGAGGAAGCAGCATCAAGGGAAACAGTTTAGACTTTACCCTTTCTAGATAATGTAATCAGAACAAACTAGAAGACTTATTTCACAAAATCAGAAGTCTGAGAGGTAAATTCTTGGGATACATTCATAATTTCTGGATTATTTTTACCTCCCATTGATGTCATTAGCCACAACTCAATGGATTAGCAAGTACTGGATTTGGTGGTGTAGGAGCAGGAATTATTTGTTGCTGAAGAGCAACAGGCAGAACTGGCAGATGCAGGCAGCAGCACATGCTAGGATCAAAGAAATAACACCTTATTAATCCAGTTTTAAACACAAACAAAACTAGCTGAAAATTTGAGGGATAGTGGCTGTTCTTTAGCCAGGCAAGAAAGCACACCCATTTTATGTAACTACATATTTCTGAAAGCTGTAAAGCTGCCAGACTGTAAAACAGGGTGATAAACCAAAGTCCACTGCATTACAAAGTACAGCTGGTCCAAATGACAGTGAAGTCAGGACAAGGCTAAAGAATCCCAAAGGAAAATAAAAATAAATTACGTAAGCAAATTCTCAGGATTTATAGGCATGAGTTGACTACCTTCTCAGCACAAAGTAATAAAATTATTGTGTATTTGCATGCTGGGTTTGCCATTACCATGATTTGAAATTCGATTACTGAAGCCCTGCAGGGACTAGAACCACAGAGCTCCTTTCCTTGCCATTTGGGCTTGGTGTCAGCAAGCTATTATTTTCTGCTGTTAAAAGCCAAAGCACTTTTCCCCCCTGCTCAACATAGTGAGACATCCCTGCTTCACTCCCAGGCAGGGCCAGGTTTGCCTCTAGGCACCCATAGCCATGTGCCTCTCCAGCACAGTTTGGGCAGCTGGGGTTTCCCTTATACAGGCTTACATCTGGTTTCTCAGCTGGGGTATTTTCTGCAATAAGTACTGGACTGCAAAAGTGAAAGATCCTTTTAACACAGGTCTGAAAGCAAGTAGAGGTGTAGAGGAGGATGTGACATTATCTCCTGTTTGTTCTGAAAGAAGCTGTTGAGACTTTTGGATCCAAGAAGTGATGGTCCTTTCATTTAAGTTATAAAGCACCAGGTGCTCCTGTTCACAGAAGTACAGAATGTAACCCAAATATAAATGCACCTAAGGCACGTGCAGCTTGCAATAAAAGGTTTAGAAGCACCAAGTATGCTGTGGGCTGTGCTGGGGCAGCCCTCACCCCTTGCCAGAGGGCAGCCACAACCCCTCAGCTGGCTGGGCTGCTCTGCATATGCAAAGCTCCAGCACCATGGGGACGGTGGCACTTGCAGCTGGTCCTGCTCTTTCATGATCTTTTCCAAGTTCAGCCACGGTGGCCTTACTTTACGCAGCTCCAAACAGCACCAAGCTTGTCACAGGTGCTGCAGGAGGTTTCAGAGGAGTTTCTGTGGGATTTGGCACAGGACAGAGGGGCACAGAGGTGTCCATGAGCAGCTGGAAGCTCTCAACCCCTTGGTGCACAAGCACTTGCTGTGCACTGAATGTCTCACCGAGTACTCCACGGGGAGAGACAGATGCCTGGGGAAATGACCACAGACAACTCCAAGTGTCAAATCTTCGTAGTGTTGTTTCTGGTGATACTGCAGCCAGCAAAACCTGCCTGGCTGCAGCGTGAGGGACACCTGCAGGCTCAGCACCTGCCAACACACACACGGAGACACACTGTGCCAGCCAGTGCCAAGACTGTGTCCTTTTCCGGGGAGGCTGAGCCCCAGCAGTCTCATGACACAGCAAACAGTGTTTGAGAAGAGCCTGGGTTTGTCCGAGGCAGCTTCTCTGCAGCGGGGCTGAGCTGTGGCAGTCGGGATTTTGTGCCTGCTGGGACACCACAGCCAGAGCCAGGGCCACGGGCTGGGTGTGGCCCATGGTGGCAGAAACCCACTGAGGTAAACACAGGCAGAGGTGGGGAGCAAGCGTGGGTTCGTCCCTCCCCGGGCTTTTGGGCACACCAAGGGCAGGGGAGGGCTGGCAGTGGGTCTGCTCAGCTGCCGGGCCTCCTCAGCAGCTATTCTGCATCACAGGGAAAGGAAGCTCCAACTTCTCCTTCAGACAGGGAAGTGCCTTGTCTGAAGAGGCTTTTGGACTGGAACGTGACAGGCCAAGGGTGTGTTATGGTGCTGTGGATAGCAGCACGCTTGGCTGCCTGGCTCACAGGCCGCGGCCTGGCACACGGGGTGAAACACACACTGAGTTTTGTAAGTGAAGAAATACAGTGCCCTGCGGTGAAGCAGCAAGCATTCCCAAAAACAGCTTTCTGCAACACAGCTGGCATGAAACATCAATATTTTTTCCAGAGAGTCTCTTTTACCAAAACACTGCAAATTCAGCCACCACCCCAGGCCAGGCAAGTACAGCCAGGAGGAGTCCAGGGCTGACTTCAAATCAGCCCTCCCTGTGACACCTGAGAACAACCTCCATGGACACCCAGCAGATTAACTAAATTCCCTTTTTTTCAGAGTAGTTTATTTAATCACATAGTCTCAGAGTTATGTGTGACTCATATCACGTGTGAGTGAGCACACATATGTGAGTTCCTCTTCTTCTGCCCCATTAAAGTCATAGGTAAAAGACTTTTCCCACAGAGATATAGTGGAGTTTTACTTAATTCACAGCAAATACAGTCAGTACCTGAGTGATAATGTGCATAAATAGGACATGACTTGCACCTGATCGTGGTAAGTTTTTTGTGTCGTTTCCATTAAAGGTGTAGCAGCGAACTTCTAATGCTCATGTCCAGCTGTGGGATGGGTGGAATTACAGTGGGCTGGGTGAAAAGCTGGCTGAAGGGCAGGGCTCAGAGGGTTGTAGTGAAAGGGGCTACATCTGGCTGGTCACCAGTGGTGCTCCTCAGGGCTCAGTTCTAGGGCCAGTTCTGTTCAATGTTCGGAGAAAAGGAGGCTGGGGGCTCTCTCATTGCTCTGTACAGCTTCCTGGGGAGGGGAGGTGGAGAGGGAGGTGATGATCTGTTCTCCCTGGGATCCAGTGGTGGGATGTGTGGGAATGGTTCAAAGCTGCATCATCAGGGGAGGTTTAGACTGGACATCAGGAACCTCTTTACCAGGAGGGTGGTCAAACACTGGAACAGGCTTCCTAGAGAGGTGGTCAATGGCCCAAGCCTGTGTTTAAGAGGCATTTGGAGAATGCCCTTAACAATCTGCTTTGACTTTTGGTTACCCTGAAGTGGTCAGGCTGTTGGACTAGATCTTCTTTGTAGGTCCTTTCCAACTGAAATACTTCTGTTCTGTGTCACAAGGAAGACTACAGAAAGTGTGTTGAAGACACAAAACACGGCATTTTTGTGTAAAATAATTCATTCCAAGTGTTTTATTCTTGAGACAACTGTATGACTAGAGAATTAAATAAGACACAGTTACAACCACCAATCAGAAGAGTGTACTACACCCTCTGTTTTGGAAATTTCTGCCCATTGCAGCCAAGTGCCATGTTTTGTGTCCTTTGTCCAGCCAAAAAAGACATGTTCCACCTGGAACCCCAGTATGTCCCTGACTGTGTCCCAGCAGGGTGAGGACCTGGTCCCCACAGCAAGGACTGGCAGCCCCAGCTGGTACCTGCTGGCTGCCTCCCTGGAGGTGTTCCAGGGGGTTTTGGCACGGGAGGAGAGCCCACATCCCGCAGAATCCTGTGGTGGGGCTGACTAATGGCCGAGCCACGACTCCAGTGCAGTCATGTTGCTTACAGTGAGCCCATCTCCTCTCTTTTCCTGGAGGGCAGTGGCTGGGTGCCATTTGGGGTTTTTCCCATGCCTTTTGTTTTGTGAAAAAGGCAGGAGGTTTTGTGGAGCTCTGGGCTGCCCGTGTCACCTGATGTGTGGGCTGGGGGCTCTGCATCATCTCAGGACCACCCTCCTTGGGCCATCCCCTCACGAGAGGGCTCGGTGCAGCCTGGCCCCGTGAGCTCACACCAGCACTGCCAGCAGCACCCGCTTCCTGCAGCTGAGCCCTGAAAATTCCAGTCGGGCACCCGACACCTGCCAGGCTCTTTTTAGTCAGAGCTCTGCGACACTGGGCTTTATCTGTCCTTCCCTGCCCTCATCCCACTGACTCATCTGAAGGTAAATAGTGTCCAGGTAACTTGACACTCAGCAGGAAAGCCTCACCTCTGCTGTGCCTGATCAAAGGGAACCTTCTAGAATGCCCCAGGAGAAACATTTGGTGCACTTTTCCAGCAAAATGTTTAATAACATTTATCAATCCAAAACCACCACTGCCCTGGGACTATCATATGACATATTGATTGTGTCTACTTACGTTTTCAGTAAGATAACAATGGCTCAGGCTTGTTAATCTATAAAGAGAATTAGGGCACTGTAATGGCACACGCATGCTTGGAAAAGCCCTGATAACTTCTTTGTTACAGACACAATTTTGGTTGTCTCTTTCCTTCCTTTTTTTTAGGACAAATTAAATAGATCAGATGAATAAATCAGTGCCTAAATCTCCATCCCAGAAGCAAGGAGCCCGTTTGCTTGCTTTGCTACAAGTAATTGTTCTCTATGAAATTTTTTTAAAATCTCAAATTAATTACCTTTTCCTGAAGTCTAAATGTTTGAACATCAAAATGTTTAAAGAAAATATGTAGAGCAAAGAGTCAAAAGAAAACTCATTGTGAAATATAATAACAAGACTTTGGGGCTACTGTAGCACCTTGAGTGAAATCAGGGCTGCATTGCTGGGCACCTGCCCACCTCCAGCTTTGTGCATCCTGGAGAAACAGGTTTTCGTCTTACACAGCTGCAAGTCACCTACAAAAATATCCCTTAAGCTTTAACCCCGGGAGAAGTGTGTGGCCCCCCCCAACTGTACTGCTGAGTTGGGAGTAGGAAAGGGGAGGAAGGAGAAGGCGATTGGTAAGAAACCAATCCTTAAAAGTGGGGGGAGAAAATCAACAATGGAGAACGTGCATAAAAAAATCCACTCTAGGTTTTCACTGTGCCCTTCTCAAACCACAGTGCACATGTTTGCTCACTCTTGTTTTGATGTTTCTTTTTGTTTTTTGTCCCCATCCTGCACTCACTGTGGAGGGAAGGTCAGGTTTGAGGAGCTCACCTGGCCAAGGGTACCACAATGTTCCCCCAGTCAGGACAGCTGTCTCCTGTAGCTGCCTTCACGTGAGCAGGAAACTGAATGTTAAAAAAACAAACACGCCAACCTCTTCATAAACAAACACTCATAACCTTGAATAGGTCCCTGTTATGCAAGGCACACTAACACCCTTTCAGGGTGCAGGGCTCCAGAAGTGCTGCAAAGCTGCTGTTTCCAGGATTTTAGGGACAGCCACCCGGATTTACAGCCTCCCCACAGGGGGGCTGCTGCTGTGCCAGTGTGGGGAGACAACCTGCAGGCACCCGTGCCAGGACCTCGGCCCCACACACCGTATGTGTAGGAATAAGGGCTCCAGGAGCACCTGGAGTTCTCTAGATGTGCTGGTGCAGAGCTGTGGTCCCCTCTACCGGGTCAGATGAGGCCACAGGGTCAGCACAGCCATCATCACTAAAAATTAACCTGGCTCAAAACCTTAATGTTTAAAACTAATTACATTTTTTTAAAAGTCAGCCTATTGCTTTCCAGCTCTCGAAATAGTAATTGACCAGGTTTTGAGGAAAAACTGTTCCTAAATCCCAAAGTGATAAAAGCTGCTAGTGATAACCATATTTGAGGAGCTTGAACATCTGTATATGAGAAACCTTGAAAGCAGGGAGGATGAGGTGCCAGAATTCCTCAAGAAAATTACTGAGGTGAGAGAAAAAATGTAAGGAAGACCTCAGCAGGTCCCCCAGGCCAGGGGGGTGCTCTGGGCAAAGCCAGGAAAGTCCACCAGAGACAGACATCACACAGTGAGACAAAACAGCTGAGAAAAAACAAGTTACTGCAGAGAATTAAGTCAACAATCCAGTATGAAAACATTACAGAATCTTCTGCCTAGAAACCCCGGCACTGAGAGCCTGCATGGACCAGAGAGAGTCCCACTTTTCCTGTCAAAAGGACGTTGCAGAATTCTTCTGTTCTCCAGGAGCATCCCTCTGGAGCTGGCAGGGGAACCAGATGGGTCTCACGATGCTCCTCAGCCTTCCTGCAGGCAGAGCAGTCTTTCAGCTGCAGGCACAGAGTGGAGAACTCTTGTGCAAATAAAACTGCTCCTCTTACGCATTTCACTCCACAAGGAATATACAAACATACAGGAAGCCCCACAGGACTACTAATTAAAATTACCGCCTCACACCTCCTTTGCAGTTATGATTTTATTTATTGCAGTTTACTTACATGTGATAGCTATGAGTTTATTCATGGAAGTAGCCTTCCAGGACAAAAATCAGACTTTGAGCACTGCACATCACATTCTTAGTTCAGAGACTTGTGGCCTGAGGTATGTAGCGTTCTGCACATCTGTGTTGCACTTTACCTCACCCACTGGGAGCCTAAAATCATTCGGGTTTTTTGCTCCCATAGTTCTGTTACTTTTGGGTGTGAGTCACCCTGGGCTGGCTAGCGCAGGGCATAGAGTGATCTTATACCACTGCTCCTCTAACATTCCTCAAACAAGAGACTCTCCTTAGCAGGCTAACCTCATCTGCAAATAGGACACTACTGTAAAAACAATAATGCTAAAAAGCGACCAGTGAATATCTGGCTTTTTTAAGAGTTCAAGAAAGGTTATGGTAGTAAAAGAGGATGCACTTGCATTTATGTTACCTCTTTTTTCCACAAGCTAAGCCTCCTTCCCCTCTACTGTTTTCGTCTTTGTCAAAACAGAGTTGCTGATTTTAGCATCTCTGTATTTTGCTGTCTTGTACAAGGAGAGATCATACTGATCTTACTCCATCAAGGCAGAAGTACAGCCAGAGGTTGTTTGACCCCAGGGACGTGTCCTTGTACAGTTGGATGCTGTGCAAAAGCTGCTAAATGGCAGATGACTCCAACATTATGTATGAATTGGCTCGTTCTCCCTCTTGGCAGGGACAGAGCGGCGAGTAGTGCACATTTCTTTCTTCCTTCAGCCAGTAACAGCTCATCCCTTTCATTGTCAGATGAACCCGCAGGCGAGTACAGGAGAGATAAACACAACAGACCGCGCCTCACTGACCTCCCACTGAACCACAGACAGGAGAGTGAGTCCTTTGCTCCTGGCAGAGCTGAGTTTTCTCCAGCACCTTCACTGAGTTCGGTGCGAGGCGCTGTGCTGAGCCCCGCGCTGCCCCAGCGGGGCTGCTGCCTTTGTTCCCGGCGTGGCACCGCCGGGGCCGAGCCTGACTCACTGGCGGCTCCTGATGCCATTCCTCATCTCTGGCAGGATATGAAAAATGTGTCAAGCCTGGCACACGACAGTAAACATAATCCTTTGGGCTGGCTTTGGTGCTTTCACCAGCCGGTTTTAGTCTGGGCAGTTTGTAAACGATGCTTTTAAGACAGAAGATCAAAACCCCCCTGGCGCGGCTCCTCAGTAAATGCAAAGATGACTTCAGCGCGCTGCGCTGAATTACAAAACTCTCNTTTTTTTTTTTTTTTTTGTCCCACGCCGAAGTATCAGCGCAGTGCTTTGAACTGAGGTTACCTTTATGATTCACGGCATGAATGAGCACTTAGTGCGCGCATACAAGAGCCCTGTACGAATCAGGAAATGGCTCTTTCAGGTCTCCTGACAAAAGGAAGTGAGTCTGAAGCTTGCTCAAGTTACAAAGAGGACGTTGGTGAACTCAATCTGGGGCAGGGGGTGGGGGGAAGGGAAGAATCCCTTTTCTTTTCACTGAGGATTGATACACAAACTCCCCATGTTTCTGTACACCGTTTTTAACAACAACAACAATTAAAGGGGCTAAAACTGTGGTGGTGAGGGCCGTCTCCAGCTGCCCGCCTGTGATCCCTAGCTGGTACGTGCATACAGCCACGAAGACACTTCTGGCTTCGTGTTTCAGCATTCCCCCCTTGGCTGGAGCAGTGAGAGCTTTCCTCCATCCCTGGGGTAAAGCTGTGAGTGGGCAGGGAGGGAGCATCGCGGCACATCCCTGCTCGGGACATCCTTCCCTCCTCCTCTGCCCGCGGAGCGGGGGCACAGCAGGCTCCAGGGCGCCTCAGCACTCCCGGCCAGGCGCTGGATGTGGCTCGCTTTCAGTTCAAAGAAACCGATTGAACTTCTTCAAAGGCACGGGTGCTGCGCCCTGGAGTTGAGCGAAGGTACTCCAGGTAAAGACGTGGAAGATTCAGATGCAGTGGGACACAGAACAGCGGATTTTGACGGATTTTGGTACGGGACGTGGTAGGTCCTGTGGCTTCGCACGGTAGCGGCCAAAGCAGAAAGGAATTAAGAACTCGGTGTGAGGTTATTCTTTTATCCAGGCATGCAGGGGCTGAACTCACTACTCCCTTAAAATGCACATTGCACAAGTCCCTGAACAAGATGAGGTGCTCTCCGGCAGCCCTTCAGCACTTGTCTACACAGCCCCAGCAGGTAAAGGACTGCACCAACAGCCTTCCTGCCACGGCATCTGTCCCCTCAGCCAAAAAGCGTGGAGCAGATGACCCATCTTGTAACTTCACAGGTCAAGCAGCATTCAGACACTCAGACTAAAGTCCATCCTTTAGCTTTAGTCTCTATCAAATTAAATTCTTAAATCTTGTGAAGGTTTATCTTCACACTATAAACAAAAAGAGGAGTTCCCTGACCAAGCTGTCCCATTGTCCCCAATGCTCCTTTCACAGTGGGCACAAAGACTCTGGGATCACGAGCAGAGCTCAGGCTGTGCCATGGCTATTCCCAGGCACACATAAGAAGTCAGCTGGGATCTCCCTCTCTCCAGAAGATCCAGCAAAGGTTACCCACAACAGGATCATGACTCAGTAACTGAGGCTGGTGAGTACTATCCAGTTTCCCTGCCACAGCTGAACACAGCACGTGTGACTGAGTGGCTTTGAGAGTTAGTTGGTAGATTTAGACCTTTAAATGCACACACAAAAAGAAAAAGTGTAAGGAGGAGTCAAGAGAGCTTAGTCCAGTGCAGGCATTGTAGGTCCATTTCCAATGGAGCAGAGGGAGGGAGGAATCTTTTAGAGGGAGCAGACTGGTAACCAGCTGTGAGACATCCTCAGCCCACCTTCGATTTTGCCAGCTTTCAACATCAGTGCAATGGCTACCAGTAACACCAGCTTGAAAACGTGGCTGTGAGAGCGGCACTCTGGAGGAATCCAAGAACTTCAAGTCCAGCTCAGACTTGCATCTTTAAGGAGAGATGGCCAGTGGTGAATTTCACTGACCTGAAATAGGAGAAGACACTCCAATTGCATCAATATACCAACATTTTTTCCAGAGGGACCCTAAGCAAGCTGCCAGCTCCAGTCATTTTAAGAACCATATACAGTCAAAAAATACCAGAATCAGCTAATGGTACAGACTTAAGACGACAGGGGGTTGTTGCACAATTAGAAACATTTTTTTTTCTGCTAAAACAACTTCTGCTTTGTAGTTTAGATATTATTATCAAATGTTTTCCTTGTAAACAAGAACCTTTTGTACCTGTCAAAACCCCTCTGGATGGGGGTTAGCCTACGCAGCTGCCAGGCCACCCAGGTGCAGCAGCCAGTGCTGCTGTGAGAGGCTGCATCCAGGAAGGTCCAGCGGGAAGTCATGCAGGCCTTCCCAGCACGCCCGAGCAGCCAAAATGCTCTTTGTCAACAGCAGTTTATGATGATGAAACTGGCTTTAGAAGTAGCTCAGAATTTATAGGAAGGTACAGAAATAATCATAACAAAACAAAAAAGGGAAAAAGAAACACACGCAGCAGATTATATTTGTCCGGAAGCAAATGTACTCACACAGAGATTTTTCTGCCAATAAACAGAGCAGTAACAAATCCCTTCAACTCCCAAGGCACTTTTTTCTCGAGGGGTAAAATGCAATTCCCTCCACATCAATCCTGCTCTTCACTGCTCTCCTTGAAGGCGACAGATGCAATGACAAATGCTCCAAAACCTTTGACTTATGACTGCTGTGAAGTCTGTGTCTGGGGCCTCCTGCAGTCAGAGCACGGAGCCTAAACCAGAGTTTTGCAATGAACACTTATGGTAAAACCCTGTGTGTTTCTTGAAGGCTGCAAGACTGCACCCATTTACCCAGGCTAACTGGATTATTCCAGGCTGGTGATGCTCCTTCTAGCAGAGAGAGGCCTCGCTGTCACTTTTGACACGTGACATGCTGCCTACAAGAATCCTGATCCCAACAGAGGGCCAGCCTGATGACCTCCAGTTCTACAACTTTCACACGCTGCAGATTAAAGACGGTGTTTTTGAGAGAGAGCACTGCAACCTGGCCCCAAGATCTGCTGCAGCCACCACAGCCAAGGATGCTGAGATGAGAACACTGTTTCAGCTGCACACAGTCCAGTTACCAAGCCAAAAAGCCATCAAGTGGAAGGCTGACCAAACATGAAGCTTCAGTGCGGAATATACCATTTTTAGCATACGTTGTAATATACACAGGCAAAGTCTGGCAAAAGGTAACACATTCATGCACCATTTAGTTTCATGTGTGTGCACACACATATATATATGTATACACATCAACAGTGGTCAGCTGCTCTCCTGCTCCTCATTAGGAAGGTCTGTGCCAAGAAAGCTGAATGTTTACAAACTCTTGGGCTCTTACCAGCATGAAACTTTTTTTTTTATTTCCTGTAGTTATAAAAACCAGAAGACATACGGAAAGGATTCCAGCTAAGGCTGTCTTGCTCACATTTTGGAACCATCTCCTTGTCATGTGTGTATGCAGGTGCTTGAAGGCAGTCATTTCCTGCTAGATAAAAGCATTCTGGTTTTATGTCAATCACTTGGGACATTTTTAAGCAGCAGTGTAAATATGCAGTATGAAGATGTGATCAAGTGAAAAGCATTTAAGTGCTATTTATTTAACCCAGGATTTTTAAAACATGCACACATGTACATGTAAACAAATAACCGAATTACCAAGTAATCACATCCTTAAATGCCAATGTGGCATATGCCAAATATTGAAATAATACGAAACAGAAAAAAATACAGGCATCTAAAGCTGTATTCCTAATTCTGTAGTAATTATTCTCTGTGTGATACGCGAATGCGTAAGTGAAGAACTATCTTTAAGGGCAGAAACAAATCTATGCTTGTACCACAGGAGTGGTGTAAGAGAGCAGTTACAGCTCTATTTCCCAAGTTTCCTTTCCACTACTGACAAAAACACTACTTTGATCCTCCCAAGCATGCTTGAACTATGTTGGCAAGTTTAAAGTAAAAACAAAACCACACACACACCTCCCAAACCCCATGCAAGAACTCTGTTCCCTATATCAACATACATCTTTACCAGCCTAAAACAATCATAAAAACATGCACTGAACATGTTTCATGTTCAGTTGGGAGATACTGTTTTTCTGCCTGAGGCAACCACATGCCTTATTGCCTGTACTAAAAAAGGGTTGGCGTGTTTTACAATGCCCACACAGACTGGCATTCACATTGCCAAGGTCTGTTTGTTTTTCTCTAAAAGTCTGTGGAATATGCTCAGCTGGAATACCTAACCATGCAATAACAAAGATATTTAAAAGCATTTTGAATCTGATTTACTTTGTATTTTCTTCCCTGCTCTTTTTAGAAAGTGAATGTATCATAGAAACACGTATTTCATTTCATCCTTCCCCCATTCCTCATATTCACTGATTAATTAAGGAGCATTTAAGGCTCACCAACACAGCTTTAAATGCTCTGAGCTACTTGGACTACAGTAACTTGTAATGCATCAAGTCCCAAAAGAGAGACTCATGGAAATGACAACAAATGATGAAAGGGTTTTATTGTGCAAAGATTTCAAAATGCTGGAAATCCTTGTGTATTTCCCTCCACATCACTTTTTCCTCCCCTCCCCTGGCTGGGAATAAAGAAACAGCCAAGTTATTCTATAGCTGGTTCCCACCACGGTAACATTCTGGTTCCCATTGTGCTGCGCATTCAAGCAAAAACAAGAACAAGCATTAACAGCTCCATTCCCATCCATCCACCAGACAGGAACTCACAGATGCTTCATTACACACCTCCCGCTGGCACTGATGAGGCAGAGGATGTGTATAGAAAGGAGGGGGGGACTCAGACAAAACACAAGAGTCATTGTAATTGTTCCCATTCCCAATTCTATGAGCTCATGTTAGCCAAAACATGCTACTACTTTCAGCTTTCCTCACTGGTAAAAAATAGAGGCACTATCAACACCACCTCGAGAACCTTTCAGATCGTGCAAACATCACATCTGTGAGTTTAAAGAAGACAGGAGGAAGGGAAAAAATGGACCATTTTCTGTAACTGGAATTTTATTTTATATATAAATAATAAAGAGACTGAGGGATTTTGCTACTTGCAATGTTGACCCTGCAATGGGACAAGCATGGGCAGACTTGAGTCCCACTGCAGAACAGAGGACGAAGTCTCAAGACTGACCCAAAACATGTAGTGTCCTTTCACAGAAGCCATACCAGAAGCCCGAGCAGCAGATCATCAGACTCTCCTGAGGCAGAAGGCAGATTAGTCACATTCAAAATGGATTCAGATGGTTTTCATCTTTTTCTTGGGAAATTGTTGCTCATATCTATATTTTTATTCACCTATAACCAAATAAAGGGGACAGAGGTTAAGGGGGAGAGGGAAGGAGGGAGAAAGCAGCATTAAATTTATCACAAGCCTTTCCTTTCCATTTTTTGAAGTGCAATTATAACATTTTTTCTTTGATGTGGCAAGTTGATCAAAATCTGTTTGAGGAACATTCTCAATACCAATTTGCTTGCAGTAGAGATATTTAACTCTTCATATTACTGACATTAGAGCACTAATGATCATGTCTATTCTGGAGAACTCAATTCCCGTAGTTGAACTAAATGGAAATACAAAAGAGAAAGAACACTTCACAGCAACCAAACACCAACTGGAATCTTGTATAATAAACCAACTTTCTCAGAAAGAATTATTTTAAATTCCCATCAAAGGCATGTTTTCTTAATCTTACTTACTCTGGTGTAAAACTAGGGCAATTTAACTCAAAGAAATGGAATTACATAAATATAGATCTGGAACAGAGTGACATGCTATCTTCACGGAAAAACACAAAACCCTGTCACTTCCGTGCAACTCCCAAACACAACAGCTGGATAAAATTAAAGCTTCCACAGTGGGATGTGGTTTGAGTTGAAGTTTGCATATAATTTTTGATGACAAACAGACTATAATAAAGGAGGTGCCATGCTGCTGGTTTTTGGAGTAGAGACGTATGTTGTTGTCTCCAACCCAGTATGATTTTGTCCTTGGCTGACCATTCACATTTCAGAGACCCATGCTGTGGCAAATCATTGAGGAAATGAGATTGTCTTCATTTTAGTAACCACATTCAACGAGGAATATTACCAACAGTTGAAAATGCAGTGAGACTTTCAGGACTGATCTCATCCAGAATAAAAAAATGTGTCTTTTCAAAGATCACAGCAGTGTTCTTCAACCTTTGGGATCACCCAAATCCAACAAAACATCTGGACTTGGGTATGGAGTTAAATGACTGGATTTGATTTCAAGCACAAGTAACAAATTACCACCCCCGCAGAACAGCTGAACTTGATACTGAATTGAACTTTCACCATCTGGTTGCCCTAGGTCAAAAATCCAGTGGTTCCCTTCATGTGTCTCCCCCAGAAACAACATGAGGTGAAGCACGTAGGTTTCAAAACCAGGAGCACCTAGGTAGTTCAAGCTCCTGGGCAATTTATCTTCACTCTCTTAAAACCTTCCCCAAACAAAGAAAATGTGCCTGAAGCAAAAGGCTGACATTTCAAAAAGTGAATAAATGCCTAACAGAAATTATATTCATAGCAAGAAATTCTAAAAGAAAATAAAACCTATTTATGGATTTCTGTTTGTAATGAACCTTGATGTTTGTGCAGTGTCACAAACGAAAGTTCCGTTTTCTTGGTTTTTTATCATTTATTAGCTGTGTCCTAGTTGACAATAAGCACAACAATATTTCAGTGAATTTTAGAGAGGCTTTTCTTCCTCTTGGTTCTATTGGGATTTTTTACACACACACACACACACACACAAAATTTTAAATCCTCCTATTATTTTTTTAGTTTTTATTTTACATGACTATCTTACAAACTATTTGGAAAACATGTATTCCTAAAGACTTTATCTTCATGGCTCTAAAGGAAAAACTAAGGTACTCAGTACATCAGTCAGTCAACAATCTCACACTGCTGTTGCGAGAATCAGCTATAGCAATTAAAAACACATTAAGGGAGCCAGCATTAAAATCCAGGTTTTCTTTTAAAGCTGCCCATGTAACAGTGGAACGCTGCTGCTCAGCAGATGGGTGCATTCCACCGCATCTGCAAACATATGTGACTGATGGTGATGCATGGGAAAAAAAAAGGTGCAGTTTGCCAGATCTGGACTCTATTTACACAGTTGGCAGTAAGGGAAAAAAGAAAAAAAGTTTCTGGTGAATGGAATATTGCATATAAAAATTATGAGGAGTCCCTACAATGCCAGGATCATTTTCTGATGAAAAGTAAGTTTCTAACATGATGCAAAAATAATACAGGGCAAAGAGAAGCAAGTAGAAAACATGTTCAGAAGAGAAATTATTTATCAACTGATAACAGAGCAGGCATCTGACAATTTGCACTAAATGATGTCCAATTATGTTATAATTATTTGTAATAAGCCTCAAATACAGAGCAATTTTTATCCTATGAAACCAAACCAACATAAAAAAGTCAAGAGCATGTTTTTGTTTTGCTTTTCTAGAAACTGTAACCATAGGAGTTGCTTGAGTTTAGAACACAGCCCCGAGGCCAAGTCAGAACTGGTATTTCAACTCGAGTTTCTGCCTTGGAGAACCTGGAAATGCTGCCTCCATTTCCTCCATGTTTTGATCCAACAGGACTCATTTGGGAGCTGCATTAACATGAAAGGTCAGGCACATCATGGACTGTTACAGGCTGTAAGGCAATGCTGTACCCTGGCACTGACAAATCTTTAGAGAAAACTTATCAGCAGGGAAGAGGTTTCTTTCCCCACCCTAATACTCATACAAGCGTGATGAAGAAGGCAAAGAGGTTTTTGGTATGACACGCAGAAACGGGAAGAAGAAGAAGAAAATAAAAGGCCAAAACCAACCAACACTACAATCACATGTCTTTCCTCAATTAATTCAGAAGCCTTCAAGCAGACATATATTTACTTGTTATGCTCTAAAGATGAAGAATTTAGATTTCTTAACTTAAATAGTGTTAAGGAGCACACATATTCTTGACAAATTTTAGGACAAATAAAATTATCTGTCCCCACTTTCCTCGTCATTATGAAGAAAACTGCAAGTCAAACTTGTCAAATGTTCAGCTTTTCCCAGTTACTCTGATGTTTAGCCATAAATTATTACCAGTCTTTATCCTTTACCTGTTTGATGTCAGGTGATGTAGCATTCTACTTCTGAGTTTGCTCTTTATTTGAAGCGGCATGGACTTCCAGAGGCTTCTCGCCCACTGCATCACCCTTGAGGAAGAAAAATTGTGCACAGAAGTTCAATTGAGACAATCTAGGATTAATGTTTTTGCCAGAACAGAAACCCTCTTCAAAAGCTGGAACAAAAACGTCTAGCAAAATCAAGTGGTTCATGGGACTAATTCAGTATAATACACTCAAATATGATCTTCTACCAAACACTTTCTAGACTTTAGTCTTCCTGTCGTTAGCCAAGCAATTAAAGGATTTGAAAGAACAAGTAGTTTCAACAGAAGTGCTTTCATTGACTCATTTTGCCTGTATTAATAACAGAGGATGAATACCACAGAGCAGTTGCTATTTTGCATTCTCTGAATTCTGTGTGGATTTATACAATAGGCCTCTTTTAGCACATATCCTTTTAGAGAGTGTTCTCACACTTTCCCCAACATAAATGACAGAAATCAAAGAATGAAGAGAAGCTTGTTACAGGGTCTGGTCTATCTGTTTGCCAAGATGCTATAACAAACAGGCATTTGATTATAGCTTTAAATAGATATCAATAAAAAATACTTAAAGGGCCACACACGTGGCTTGGGGACTGAAGCACATGACATACAAGAACAGGCTGAGATGAAGGTCTGTTCAGATTTGTGAAGACCAGACAAAGGGGGAACCTAACTGCTCTCCACAGTTCCTTAATGGGTATTTACATATTTGGAAGAGCCAGGTTCTTCTCAGAGGTTCACATCCAAAGGACCGGGAGAAAAGGACAGAGGAGCAACGCAAATTTCTCTTAGATCAAAGGACAAAAAATTACAAATATATCACACCACTGATCACTGGAGCAGGTTTTCCAGAGAACTTTCTAAATCCCTGGAAATATTCAGCACATGACTGCATAAGGCCTGAACCACCAAATCTAATTTTGAAACTGTCTCTGCTTTGAACAGGGGTTTGGGTGAAATGATCAGAGGTGGCACCCACCCTCAATTGTTCTTAAATTCCACACATGGAAATTAAATGGCATTTCCCCTTTATTCTAGAAGGCTATTTTTACCAGCATGACTTCAATAAAGAGATGACTGGTGACAGCCAACATGGCTTCACTAATGGCAAAGTGTGCCTGACGAATGTGGTGGCCTTCTACAACAGGGTTACAGCAGTGGTGGACAAGGGAAGAGTGACTGATGTCATCTCTGACTTGTGCAAAGCACCTGACACTGTCCTGCAGGACATCCTTGTCTCTAAACTGGAGAGACACTGATTTGATGGATGGGCCACTTGGTGGATAAGGAATCGGCTGGATGGTCACACTCAGAGTAGCAGTCAACAGTGTGAGGTGAGATTGGAGACCAGTGACGAGTGGTGTTCCTCAGGGGTCAGTGCTGGGACCGGGGCTAACACCTTTGTCAGCAGCAAGGACCGTGGGATCGAGGGCACCCTCAGCAAGGCTGCCAACAACACCAAGCTGTGTGGTGGCCAACACTCCGGAGGGAGGGATGTCATCCAGAGGGATCGTGACAGCCTTGAGAGGTGGGCCCATGCGAACCTCATGAAGTTCAGCAAGGCCAAGTGCGAGATCCTGCACCTGGGTCAGGACAATCCCTGGGTCAGGACAATCCCTGGGTCAGGACGATCCCAAGCACACAGGCTGGATTACACAGAGAATGGATTGAGAACAGCCCTGGGGAGAAGGACTTGGGGTTGCTCGTTGACGAAAAGCTCAGCATGACCCAGCACTGTGCCCCTGCAGCCCAGAAACCAGCCGTGTCCTGGGCTGCACCACAAACAGCGTGGGCAGCAGGTCTGCTCCGCTCTTGGAAGACCCAGCAGGAGCACTGTGTACAGCTCTGGGGCCTGTGACATAAGAAAGATGTGGACTTGTTGGAGCAAGTCCAGAGGAGGCCAGGAAGGTTCCAGGAGGGCTCGAGCACCTATTCTACAAAGACAGCCTGAGAGAGTTGGGATTGTTCAGCCTGGAAAAGAGACGGCTTTGGGAAAACTTCTAGCAGCTTTCCAGTACCTAAAGGGGGCTACAAGAGAGCTGGAGAGGGACTTCTCACAGGAACAGGTAGGGATAGGACAAGGGGGAACGGTTTTAAACTGAAAGAGGGCAGGTTTAGATTAGATATTGGGAAGAAATTCTTTGCTGTGAGGGTGGTGAGGCACTGGCACAGGTTGCCCAGAGAAGCTGTTGACATCCCATCCCTGGAAGTGTTCAAGGACAGGCTGGATGGAGCTCTGAGCAACCTGGTCTAGTGGAAGCTGTTCCTGCAGGGGGTTGGAACGAGATGATCTTTAAGATCCCTTCCATCCCAAACCATTCGATGATTCTGCTAATGTGATGGAAATATTAAATGTGATGGAAAATGTAACAGAAGAAGCCAGAAGATACTGGAAAATATTTCACAGAATGGGTTGAATTTATACATTGCCAATTAAACACAATAAGGCACCAAGTCTATGTGATCCTGCGTATGCTGTGCTGGAGATATGGACTCAATATACCAAGATTCAATTATGAAGATATTTCTTAAATGTCTTATTCAAAAAATGCCTAGCAAGACCTTTAAAAGGTAATTCTTTCTTTCAAAAACCCATTTTGTTTTGATTACTACCCTGGATATTTCATAGTAGAGGAAATCACATCCACAAACCCCACCCATTTCAAGATAATGATCTACTCTGTAATTTGCCTGTACAGGAACTTTTAAGTTACGACATTTTACTAAAATTTACAATGAATAATCTGACTAACGATGCCTCACCTCAGAGTTTACTCAATCCTGAACAAATGAGCTAAAAATAAGCTCCTCACAGAGAAGTCTGTGTTTTTCCAGTTTCTTGTTTTAACTCGTAAAAAGCAATTAGTGTCTAGGTAAGCTTTTTTTAATGTCCTGAAGAGGAAAACAATCCAAAGCAACACACACACATACACAAGAAAACAGGGATCTTGCTAAATTTCTTTGCTTTTATGAGCTCAGGAGATCTCATCCCAGGGCTTGCCTTCAGTAGAACTATTAAGTCTGAGTTATTTAACTCAAGCCAATCCACTATCATTCCTCACACAAAGTCATTTGCTGAATTAGCAATCAAGAAGTTTTTAACTCCATCCACTGTATAAGCCCACTGTGTAAATAGTGAGCCTAAATGACACTGCTCAAGCAGTAATGTGACTTAGCCAGAAAAGGACTTCCTGTGGCACAGACACATAATTTTACAAGAAAGTGCCAAAGTCCTCTAGCCCACTCAAAACCAGGTCAGAAGCAAAAAATGTGTTTAGATCAATGACTCAGAAGACAGACTTCCTCTGTGCCAGGGTACCCTCTCATAATCAGAAGCAGGCACATATTCAAGACAGTCTTTCTACTTTCTGGCTCAACACAACCACTCCGTAACAAATCTGGGTGGCCAGAGGAGTTCACACATCAGAGCTCTATCCCACAGAAGAAGAGGAAATATTTTGCATTCTTCTGTTTCTGACTGTTTCAAGTGAAAGGTAACTGATAAGAAATCTCCACAATGCATTCATTATAAAATGTTCAACACACTGGGATTCCTTGGGATTAAAAAAAAACCCCAAAAACGTCATTATTTGAAACTAAAATTAACACTGAAACTAATGGGACTGTACAGGTTCAGTATATGAGTGCTTAAAAAACACCCCAACTTAGCTCACACAGTATCTCACAGAGATACACTGAGACCTAAACTTTAAACAACAAACTTTACAAAAAACCCACCATGATTACTCTGAAAATTTTCCTACCATACAAAGAAAAACACCCCAAAGCAAACTAGGTAAGTGTCAAACCCCCAAATGTGTGGTGCCTTTTGCCCTTATGTTACAGCTGAGCCAGGTGCAGAAGTTTCTGTTGCTATCTCAGAAATCTTGCAGATGGTCAGACCCTTTTACACTAATCTTAGAAATTATATCCTTCTAAAGTACCTAAAACAGGTATGTATCTTTTATGCTTATGGAAACTCTTGAAAGGAAAAGTCTGGCCACCAGAAAAAAAAACCACCAGCTGCAAAAGAAAAACAAAGGCTCACCTGGGCTCACAGATTAATAATTTACCTTCTGTCCTCTCTTGTTTGCAATGTATTGCTTGGAATAAAGAGAACATCACTGCCTTTATTCATCCTCCCCCAGTCAATCAGTAACTTCTTTGTCTTCTTTAAGTTGACCTTGAACTTAACTCTCACCAAAATATGAAGTACTTTCAAAAATGTTGCTCTAAGCTGCCCTTAGAGAGACTAACTTTTTGCAGAGTAGATTCTTTCTGTCTGTCCCACCTCTAAAACACTTAAATTCCCCACTGCCCATACTAAGGATCCATTCCAAAAGAAGTAATATATCTTACAAGTTTCATACTGTTATTGTTCCTACTACCAAACAATAAAAGGAGGGCATGTGACAGGAAAGAGCATTTTCTGCCAGAAGTAGATGTTTATCTTTTAGTTCAGATGACCAAACTTTTGCCTGCCTGTTTAGAAGCTACCAAAGCCAAGCCTGACAAGCATTCTCTGTAGAAAGAAGCTCTCTCAGCTGCTTATGTTGTGTTTTAAAAGATGACCAAAACACAAGTGACTTAAAAACTCCCTTAAAACACAATTTAAGGTTTGTTACAGTCACAATCTGTGATGCTGATGGTAAGGCTCCCCAGTCAAAACACTGACACCACAATTTTCAACAGAGCTTTCAGGTGAGAAAGGTTTTGGTCCATGATTTCCTTGACACTTGTTCTGAACAAGTACAGGAAATCAGCCAAAGCTGAGTCCTCTTTGCACCTGGAGACATTCTATAACCAGCTAGGACTCAATAAAATACCCAGAGATAGCCACAGAGATAGATTTTAAATATTTATGTATTTTGCATGTGTAATAAAAACATACGGTTTTAAAAACTGTATGTATTATATATTAGTATTGCTAAGTCACTGGTGGTGTCCATCAGCACACCAGACAGGAACGAAAACCAAGTAATATGCTGTAAAAGTTCCTCTCAGTCTCTGAAGCTGAGAGGGAAATTAAGTTTTCTGTGAGATCTTATGACTAGTTGGGCCAAAGTGGGAAAGAGCAAACACAAGAAGAAAGGAACAAGGGCTAAAAGAAGGGTGTATTTAGAGCTGTAGTGCTGTTCTGGTTTTACACAATTTGGCCACTTCACTAAAAACAAGGGGTGCCCACTTCAGTGTTGCTGGAAGACAGAGAACCCAAAATTGTTAAAAACACAGCAAAAGTCTTTGAACGGTACAGAGACAAGACAAAGTGAGAACTAAGTGAAGAAAATTGTTTTTCTATGTGCTTCGGTTTTAGCAGAGGGATTTTATCCTGGCATACTGAAGAGCTGCATCCTTCAACACCATATTAAAAACATTTATCTGACTGACTTGCTGTATGGAGGGGCTGCAGCCACAGTGTTTTGAAATGTAGGCACAGAAGGTCCCAGAATTAATCTTTCTTGGCAGAACTCAGAATTCAGTTGATATGACCTCAATTTGGCACAGGTTTTTGCTTCATAAACCTTCAGAAAATTAACATACCACATTTATTTTAATGACATATTGCTGCACAAACACGAAGTTATGCACAGCTGTGGTACCTATGACTATCAGACAAATTATGAGCAATGTAACAAATTAAAAGAAGCCAAGAAGAGCCACCCATATATCGCTTGACTATTTGCAAGAATCCTTTGTGTAGCAACAGGAAAATGCTGGAGTAAATGTCACAAAAACAAAAATAACATCTTTCGCTCTGGCATAGTTTCATGAAATGGGTTACATCTGCTGCAACAACAACTCAAGAGTAACATTTAGACCTGTCTTCACTAGTTCAGGAATCTAGCTGGCTAAGACAACAGTAAGAAATATGTACACAAAAGCAACCAAATTCTTTCACAATGTCGTCAAATTAAAACAGAAGTCACAGAATCTATCCTAGAATGCTTTGCCAATTTTAGTATATGATAGTTAAAAGCATTTTCTTCCATGACACTTCTGTATCAGTAAAAACCTCCAATAAAAAATGGAACTTAAACAGAAATTCTTTTGCTTGAAAAGTTGATACTGATTTTGTGGCGCTAATAATCCATATGATTATTTCCACATGAAACAAACCCAAAACGAACCCACCCCTACCCACCCAAATTCTCAACTATGTATTTCATATGGTTTCACCAACCCAGGCCAAAGGAAGCTTCAGAGCAAACTTCTTTCATTAGAAGCACTTCTCAGTCCCTATTCTAGACAAAAGCACGTGACTTTTTACAGCTGCTCCCTGCACACCAGGGAGAGGAGACAGCTCCCTCTCTTTAGGAACTTGAGAGGACAAAGCACCAGCAAGGCTGTTTGCCTCAGTGTATGAGATCCATGAACATGGGAAATGCAGGCAGTTTCATCAAGTGATCAAGTACTGTTTCTTCATTTGAGTCACAGGGTTTTATATCTTGTCTAATCCATCAAGTTACACAGAACAGTTCACACTGACAGTATCTGAACAGTGAGACAAACTTTAGGAGGACACCAATCAAGGGGCATTTTGCTCCTTTGTGCAAGTAACATGTTTTGGCAACTAAGGGGTGTGATTTAAAGATTCTGCAAGGAGGAAGAGAAAGAAGTGTGTTTACTTAGTGGTCTCTGCAATTCTGCATGCTGTTTGTTTTTCTGCTGAGGTAGCAAGTGCTTGAATAAGCCTTATAATAAGATAAAAGTTTTTGCCTTCCAATAACAACCATGTGTTTCCTTTTGAAAGCCTGGGATAAAATAAATATAAAAAAAATAAAAATACAATAAAATAAAAACTTCAGCTATTTTTACCAGTGCTGTCAGTTTGTCTTTCTGAAATATTTTAACATTGTCTGGTTTTTTTTGGAGTTTCTTTTTGACAGCCTAAGTTTTAGGAAAGGTACAGAATGATTAACTAACCTTTGTTTATTGAAGTCCATTTACTGAAGTGCCTTGGGCCAACACAGGATGAGTATCCACTGATGGAAGTCTCCACTCTCAGAAGACTCAGCAACTGCCAGGACATGTGAGCATTTCTCCAACCCAGCTTGTTTGGAACGAGTCCTACACCCAGCCCTCCCTAGGGAACTCCGTCTCATCCCTGCAGTCTATTCAAGTGCAACTGCATCTCCAAAACACCTCTCTCCCAGTCAGGGTGAGTTTAGAAGTGAATTTAAAACCACAGAAGCTTTACATTACACACTTGAACTTTTATTTCATTAAGCAGCAGCTAAAAAAACATACCTGAAAACCTTACAGGCTTTCCCTGGCACACATTTAATCAACTTGCTCAGTTCTCCAGTCTCTCACACCATGTTTCACTAAGCCATCTACATATATTTCCTAGAACTCTGTTTGCTTATCTGTATCAGATTATACTAAAAGAAACTTCCAAACAGTATTTCTGAAAGTTTAACTTGAAATAAGCCTAATGTTTTTCCACATCTTAGACAGAATGAAATACTTCTCTTCAGAAATAAAGGCCAAGTCACAGTGGAACAAAACCACTTAGTAAATTTTTTGACTGCAGAGGCAGTGGTAAATTCAGAAATCAAGTTCCTCAGACTTCTTACCTTATCACTTTTTTCCCCTGATTTCTTCTTCTTAGGAGTATCCTTCCAAAGAGATTCTACAGCAATATATCCTTGAAGACTCCAGTCATACAGCTGTGTGCCAGCAACCTTTGAAACAAAAGATTTTAGAAAGCATGAATGTAATAATCTGGGGAATATTGCCTTGCTTCTTATTTAAGTGGAAAAAGTCCCAAAACACAAGACATTTAACTCTTCTTGTTCAAGCTCAGGATGTACAGCATTAATAAACATCTTGGGGAAAAAAAGTCACATGAGGAATAAGAAAAAATAATGTGCTAAAAAACTATTTGGAGACTACCTGAAAATATATCTGTACAAACAGGAATGGAACGATGCTGCGTGGAAACAATCCTGGTTTTCTTAGTATTTGACATTCAACATAATTAACATATGCTAAGTATTTCTTAATTTGACCACATCCATTTCAAAGACCAAAAAAACCCTACTTAAATTTGTCCCTATTTTGCAATTTCAGATTTTCTTCTTATTTTTTAGAACTTGCTGATAGATGGCTATAATGAATAACCAGCTGTCAACTCCCAAAACAGAACATAGCTAGGAAAGACTGTATTTGCTATTTTACACCAACAGCTCTTTTATGACAGGGAAAGGCCCTAAGTCTAATAAAACAGTATCCCTTGTCCCTTATGTGACATGGAACTGTAATATTCATAGCACCCTTTAAAACTAAAGTGTTAGGTTTTTATAGCAAGGCTCAGGTCTATACTCACTTTCATATCACTATCAGTTTCTATATGAAGAACAGCAAAATGGACAATTTGTCCAACTAAACAGCTATTAAACCAAAAAAACTTATGACATCAAGAACTAAGAAAGTATTTCCCTATCTTCTACAGCAGGCAAAGCCGGAAAACCCAAACTCTGAGAACACGGCAAGCATAAAGGTTTCTGAAACAGTTTTCTGATGTTTCTAAAGTTTCTGAATTACATTTTAAAGTTTCTTCCAGTCTCCATCAACTCACTGTTCAGAGATTTCCTGAGCCAGAGGTGATTTCTATGCGTGCAAAAAGGCCCAAGGAATTTCCCTTCTATGAACTTTTTGCATGGGGTTCAAGGGGAAGTGCAAATTTCTAGCATCCCTGTGCCAAGTGCTTCTAGTGCTGGGTACACATGATGTGAAGAGCCACTTCCCCTTGTTTGTCTGACTTGTAATCAGCAAGACTGATTACACCAGTTGTTACACAATGGTACAAGGATGTGCTTCTGGGCAGATACCATGTGCTTGCTACCTTACAAAAGAGGCTATTGAATAAATAGAATTAAAAGAAAACAAACCCAAACCAGCAACTACGCTTCCAGGTCACAACTAAATCCAAAACATAGGCTGTCTTAAATACAAAGTAGCCTTTTTATCACCATATCTGACCAATTACTTTGGTTTAAACAAGTCCATTGGATGCACTGAGTTTTCTCTATAGGTGAAAGTGATAGGGGTCATCAGAAAAAAGCACATTGAGTGAACCAGTTAAATCTCTAAAACTGCCCAATTTAAATTTTACAGGTATAGACAGCTATTTTATTTTTCAGTATCAGGAGTGTTCATTCTCAAGCACTTCAACAAACTAGCTGGCTCATCTGAAAAGACGGTGATCCCTTGTGCAAATAGTACAAACCTACCAGGACTGAAAAACAATCACAATAAACAAAGTGCTGGTTTTGTCTGCACTGTTACTGAAGAGACAGCTATCAACATAAAATGAGAAAAACAACTATCCATAAGCTATTTTTTTCTTTCTGCTTAAAAATAGTCCATTAAAATATTTAAAACCACACTAAAGGCCTAGCAGTACAAACTTAAAAATATTCTTTTTATAGGAGTCATATGACCAAGCGATTTATGAATTGCATTAAATGAGAAACTGGTCATTCATGTCGCTGGATTAAGTAGCTACATCACAAGGTACAGCAACCCAGACAGTTCAGTCTGCCAAAACCAACCAATTTCGCCAGTGCACAAGAGCCAAGGACCCACAGACACTTTCACAGTTGAAAAATACAGCTCTAGGCAGACTGGAAGTGCAAGATACGAGGTCAACATGCTAGAATACCATCGCTGTTGAATGCAGCACTGTAAGCAGGTTTTTATGCTAAAATTCGAACAAACAAATTCAAAAGTTAGATCAGGTGGTGCTCAACAGGGATTCTGAAAGTTTGGGGTGACCATGGGCCACCAATACCCATTCTGGGCATTACTGGGGTAGCACCAGTGGTCTCCATGACCCAATGTGCATGTAGAAGTTGCCGTATTTTAATCCCACATAGTACCATAAGCATGCATTACTCACTATACTGGATGTTACACAGAATTACTCACATACAGAATTTTAGTTAGCAATCCATTATCTACACTTCATGCTGCAAAACTAAACTGAGAATCCACTGGTTTTTCTACATTGACAATGTTAACAAAGCAGTCAAAGTGCCATTTCACAAGCATTCGGCAGCAAACGTGGATCAAGTGACCACAACTCCTGCTTTTCAACTCCTGGAATTATGTCCTGCTCTCAGCTGTGCCACTACACCTGTTTGTGCCTTATAGACTGACCCGAGCAAGGGACAAGGTATAGGTTCAAAAGACACAGAAATAATGTGGTTTGCTGTCAAAGAAACAAAACTTCCTTTTGGAAGGCTTTTCTTTTTTTCAAGAATGAAAGCGTATCACACAGCACTTTAGTAAATTGGAAAGGTTCTAATAATAAAGGACAAAATTTATTTCTCATGATAGAGTGATTTAAATAACTACATAATGGAAAGTTCTTTCCAGATAGAAGATAATTCACAGTAAATACGAAGTCTTTTGAATATTTTATGATTAGCTGGAAAGCAATACCTTTTCAAAACACTAAGCAGGGTTCCACCAGAATAAAATAAACC
>VWZT01012485.1:83735-111150 GCA_013397055.1 Pachycephala philippinensis | reverse complement strand
AAAATAACTAATTAAAATTTATGTTCTGGAATATTTTCTGTATTGTTTTATTAACTTGGCAAGTGAGCTTTGTACTGCAGACATTCCTTTCTAGGCTTACAGACATTTTTTGAAAGGCTTATGAAACATTTAAAAATAATTAATAAAGAGGAAAGTGTTTCCAATTCCAGATTAAAACCTAAAAATTATGGATGGTAAGATATGATATGCTTAAATTTTGCNTTCAGTATCAGGAGTGTTCATTCTCAAGCACTTCAACAAACTAGCTGGCTCATCTGAAAAGACGGTGATCCCTTGTGCAAATAGTACAAACCTACCAGGACTGAAAAACAATCACAATAAACAAAGTGCTGGTTTTGTCTGCACTGTTACTGAAGAGACAGCTATCAACATAAAATGAGAAAAACAACTATCCATAAGCTATTTTTTTCTTTCTGCTTAAAAATAGTCCATTAAAATATTTAAAACCACACTAAAGGCCTAGCAGTACAAACTTAAAAATATTCTTTTTATAGGAGTCATATGACCAAGCGATTTATGAATTGCATTAAATGAGAAACTGGTCATTCATGTCGCTGGATTAAGTAGCTACATCACAAGGTACAGCAACCCAGACAGTTCAGTCTGCCAAAACCAACCAATTTCGCCAGTGCACAAGAGCCAAGGACCCACAGACACTTTCACAGTTGAAAAATACAGCTCTAGGCAGACTGGAAGTGCAAGATACGAGGTCAACATGCTAGAATACCATCGCTGTTGAATGCAGCACTGTAAGCAGGTTTTTATGCTAAAATTCGAACAAACAAATTCAAAAGTTAGATCAGGTGGTGCTCAACAGGGATTCTGAAAGTTTGGGGTGACCATGGGCCACCAATACCCATTCTGGGCATTACTGGGGTAGCACCAGTGGTCTCCATGACCCAATGTGCATGTAGAAGTTGCCGTATTTTAATCCCACATAGTACCATAAGCATGCATTACTCACTATACTGGATGTTACACAGAATTACTCACATACAGAATTTTAGTTAGCAATCCATTATCTACACTTCATGCTGCAAAACTAAACTGAGAATCCACTGGTTTTTCTACATTGACAATGTTAACAAAGCAGTCAAAGTGCCATTTCACAAGCATTCGGCAGCAAACGTGGATCAAGTGACCACAACTCCTGCTTTTCAACTCCTGGAATTATGTCCTGCTCTCAGCTGTGCCACTACACCTGTTTGTGCCTTATAGACTGACCCGAGCAAGGGACAAGGTATAGGTTCAAAAGACACAGAAATAATGTGGTTTGCTGTCAAAGAAACAAAACTTCCTTTTGGAAAGCTTTTCTTTTTTTCAAGAATGAAAGCGTATCACACAGCACTTTAGTAAATTGGAAAGGTTCTAATAATAAAGGACAAAATTTATTTCTCATGATAGAGTGATTTAAATAACTACATAATGGAAAGTTCTTTCCAGATAGAAGATAAGTCACAGTAAATACGAAGTCTTTTGAATATTTTATGATTAGCTGGAAAGCAATACCTTTTCAAAACACTAAGCAGGGTTCCACCAGAATAAAATAAACCATAGTACTAAATTCAGTTCCCTTACCACATACATAGTCTGACTTTTTGTTTGAAGTTATTAAAAGTAAAGTAATACTGGCAGTGAGGAAATAAATCCCTTACAAATTTGTGATTTATTAGAATGATTACTAAAGCAGGGGAAGAAAAATAATAGTCTATGCATTTCTTCCATGTTCAGTTAGATATTCGTGTCTGAAAACTTATCTGTTACCAATGATGAACTCTGTTGCTACAACTCCACTTAGGAATTCATACAGCTTAATAAAAGAAAATTTTTATTTCCAGATGAATTAAGTGTTGGACCTCAACTACAAATACATTTTGCCATGTTTATTTCCAACTCTCCATTGGAAAGTCTTAAAGAAAAGTGGGAAGGAAACAAAACCACCACAAATTTAAAAAAAACCAACACAAGACCCAATGAAGGGAATTATACAATTGTAGNTGGCAAGTGAGCTTTGTACTGCAGACATTCCTTTCTAGGCTTACAGACATTTTTTGAAAGGCTTATGAAACATTTAAAAATAATTAATAAAGAGGAAAGTGTTTCCAATTCCAGATTAAAACCTAAAAATTATGGATGGTAAGATATGATATGCTTAAATTTTGCTTTTTTAAGAAAAGAAAAGCACAAGATAGATTAGAGGAACCAAAACAGTATCTAGGATATTACTCTCCCCACCAAAGTTTCCAAATTCATACGTCTACTGTCCAGACCAAGTCAACAAAACTAAACCTATTCCAATCTCCTATCAGATTTTTCATTACAGTCGAACTAAGAACTGTGAATTAATCAAAGAGCAATCATGCACTTCAAAGTTCTCATAAAATAAACTAAGTATTGTGAAGCTGTTAGCACCAAATCCATAGTTAAGCCTGAACTGAGCTTCTTTAAAAACAGTAACATCAGTTTGAACAGCGTTCAATCACTTCCCACTTCACTGTTCAGAAGGCAAGCAGAATTTTAATACACAGTTTCCAACAGAAATGTCTATGCTTCTTAAATTTTGATGGGTTTTTTTCCTGCCACTTGCATAATTTTCACTCTCTGAGAATATGCCAACAGAATTATCTGTATTTATAGCATCTGAATCCTGGAAGCACTAAAAAAAGATTCCATCAAAGATCAGAGTACCACCATGCTGGCAGAGTTCAAACTCAGCAGTTTTGACTCTCCCTCAGTCAATGACCTTTCAGTTTTTAAAGAACATCATACGTTCTTGAGAATATCATATTACCATACTGACATCGCAGTTATTAGCAAGTGCCCAATAACTAGATAGCAAATTCACCAAAGGCTGAAATATAAACAGTTTCTGAAAGATGCAAGTATGTGCACTGTGAGTGGTTAAAAGCTGGATTTGAAACACAATGTGGTGGAGAACTGAGGAATCTGCCAGTACCACTAAGAGTGGACAGCAAGGCACAGGATCTAACATCAGTAGGGGCTGTAAGCAATTCTGTGGTCTCTTCAGTTCTTGCCCTCGCAGGAAACTCACTTAAGCAACTGCAAGTTAACGTGTTTCTTATGCGCCTGGAACAACAAATCCATGAACAGGGAAGGCATCCAATAAATTTGCAGCAGAATTCTTACCCTATTCCAGAATATGCATGCTTTCTTAAAACCCTAACCAAAAAAAGGCAGAAAATATCAATAACATTTATCTCAAAATGTTATGATGACTTCTCTATAGAAACTTTTTTTTTCTTTCAAACACTGTTTTCCTTTGCTCACAAGATATTTCAGGCTTCCTTAGTATTGTAAGTAAACACACAAACTGTACTCACTTAGCACATTTATGTTAATTTAGTGTTACATGAGGTTAGAGATTCTGAAAGGAAATTATGTTCCTCTAATTGAAGACACTACTGCAGAAAAAAAATGTCACTGAAGGAACATGTCTGATTGTCTTTCAGCCCAGATTGCATCTGCTTTGACAAAGTAACTGTAATGTTGTTAATTGCCACTGACATGGCTTTTAAACATGGATGACCAGTTAATCTGAAGCTAGGAGGCAACAATCAAAGTAAAAGACACTTCTCCAAAGAAAGGTATCATCACTGACCTTTGCAATAGCAACCGCTTGCTGAGGGTAATACATGGAGGTAGCGATACCCATGAGAGCTGCAGGATACACTAACTTCTTTATTTTTGACCCTGTTTTGTAACAAAAAATCAACAAACACAAACCACTGTTAACCAAGACAGCTGAATGGCCCTAACATTTTATTTATATACAATTTTCTTAAATACAGTTTAGTGTATTTTCTCTTCCATCCTACCAGCTCCTTAAGAAACATAATCACTCTGATCAGTAGGGGCCCCCCTAATAGTTTGCTAAACTTTGTAAGCTTCATTAAGACCATATCTTAGATTGACTGTGCACATATAATCCTTTGGGCATAAACTGCTGACCGACTCTGGGACTAGGACTGGATACAGCTGCACCTGAGCTCCTCGGAGTAGGAGTCTAGAAATGAAAGGAGGCTGTCTCTGAATCCTGTGACTCAAGGGGAGCATCCACCCCAGACAGGTCTGCCTGACCCTGTCCTCTATGCAGTAACTGATCAGCTGTACCTTGCCATCAAATCTTTTTAAATCATTGCTTTATATCAATAAACACATTGCTGCAGCTCTCTTACAAGGGAAGTGCCTCACTCCATCTGCATCACAAGGTTAAAACTAATTATCTCCAATGGCATTTTAAACCAAGCTGGATGACTGCACAATATTCACATGATTAAACTTTGAATGGCGTATTCTCTACTTAGTGAGCAGCTGTGTATATTCAAGTGTTATGATTAGGCCTGAAGGATTTTATCTGTACCTTCCAAGAGGGCAAATTTTCCACAAAGTCCAAGGGAGGGAGGAATAAAAAAAGAGAACTTTTGGTAGCATAAAAATTAAGGGGCATTTCCTTCTACGCTTTGAATACTTTCTGGAAATAACAGTCATATCGTAAACTATTACCAGAAAAAAAAGTTTTAAAATTATGGCTCCCATCCTAAAAGATACACAAATATAACATTTTTAGTATGAGGTATTTTTATTTTCATTAAACTTAGGATCCTCAAATCTTTCAATTCCAGTCCCATGACTGCACTTTCCCCTCTACCCTCATTTTGCTACAGTCATAAATGATGGAAGCTGATCTCATTCATGATCACACTACTTTGAGAAGCAGGAATTTGAAGAAAAAGAACTTCAAACAGGGGAGTTACCTTGATGTCATTTTAAAAAAGATACACCAGGAAAAAAAATAAAGTACTGCTTTTACCAGCTTCATTGGAAAATTAAATATTTTGAGGTGCACTTCTAATTTCTACACAGCCAAGCACACACTTCCAGTTTGTTCAACACATTCAGGCCCCACAAAGGTTTATTTTTGTCCAAACCCTGTCCTCACTGGTTTTTAAATTCTACAGCTTTAAAGTTCTGTTACCTACATTTCACTGCATTAAGAATATCTCAGAGTAAGCACAAAATACTTTTTCACACTTAACATTTCTTAAACTAACGCTTCTTTTTATGAAAGCATGAACATTTCTTCAACAAGGGTGATGAAATTAACTGTATCACTTTCCTGTAGTGCAAAATGTGCAGGTATTTATAGCACACCCAGAGTTCACAAGTCTGTTTGCTGAATCACCATCTGCAACAGTTCTGTGCCTGGACAAACAATACTTCGAAGGAACTCAAATATATACCTAATTGGACACATATCATAGTTCAGGAACATCTGTGTTTTACCATAATTCATTCCCCTGCTGTTTTCTACAGCACTATACGTGATCAAAAACTTCAAAAATCAAAAATATTTTTAGGCCAAAAAATACCAAACCAGTCCTTTCCCATTTTTGTTATACTAAGCTCCAACAGGGAAATACAGAAGACTAGATTCTAGTAAAAAATACAGCAATGATACAACAATAATTTTTGGTTATTAAACACCTTTTCCATGAAGTTTCTTTATAATTGGAGCAACATTGTAGAAACATGTTTGTACAGTTTAGTCAGATCTCATTGTCACAATAAAAAATTAGTACCCTAAAACCCACAAATAAATTACTTACCCAAAATTGCAACGTAACCAGTTCAAATTGTTCTCACTTACCTCTAGCAAGAAACAATCCAATAATTCCAGCAAAACTTATCACACCAAGTCTTGGATAAAATCCAGCAGGGGGTTTCTGGAGAAATTCATAGCCCTCTGAAAAGAAGCCAGAACAAAGTGCTTTAATATAATGTGAAAGTGTTTTTGTGATAAGGAACCATCAGTACACGCTGGCAATTGTTACAAAACACAAAGAGCTATCAAAACACATTTAACTATCATGCCCATTTTAGATATGCTGGCAAAAAATTCAAAGCCTTTGAGATCTTCTCTAGTGACACATGAATGAAACTGAACATTGTATTGTATTCACCAATTTTCATAGGAGCTTTGCCTTTGCTCCTGGGCCATCTGTTTTGTTTTCCTCTTTTGCATCTCAATCAGATATTTTTCAAATTAAGTGATAAAAACCTTTGCAAAATGGAATTTTACAGTTACATGTTAACAAGAATTAGTTTCAGTAAAATACTGTACAAAAAACAAATCACAGAACAGTGGAAAGACACAGCCAAACCAATGTGCACTCTAAGACGGGAGTCTGGTGGGGCAATGGAAAACTATGGAAAATCTTCCATGCAAATGAGTTCAAAGGACTGAAACCGCTAAGTTTAAAGAAAAGAGGTGCAGTATCTGAAATGAGCTCTACATAGCATCCATGCTCAGTCCTGGTAAGCATAAGTATGAAAGGATGCTCACAAAAACAAAAACAAATTAAAATTATTTTGGATTAATTCAAAATTCTTAGGAGATCCACGGAAGCAAACCAAAATGACAAGGCTAAACATTACAAACAAAAGGCCTAATGCTAGCAATGAATAATAAACTTTACAGGAGGTTTCAGCTACTAAGCTGGGTCAAGCAAATACTGCTGGAGGCTGAGTCAAGCAAATACTGCTGGCTGGGAATAAATTACGAGGGGTTTTCCCCTTCTTTTCCTGCATAACTAATGTTTAGTGACATTGATGAACATCAATGATGGTCTCAGATTTTAATTGTTTAGAAATGTAGTGTCATAGGTGGCCCACAAAGGAAATTCAAACAGATACACAGTGGAAATAAAGTAGTCTTAAATGCATTAGAAATTACACACACAATGATGCTTAACGGAATTCCCTTTAAACTGAAGATATAGCACAGTCCTGCATTTTAAATTGCTAGGTAGAAAACTAAGCTGATTTACCTCTACCATGCTCAACAGCTTTTTCTAATTTGGGCATAGCTTTGGCATATAGATCCTAAAAAAAAAAAAAAAGAGAGAACAAGGGTAAATAGATAACAACTAAGTAAAATTTTAACTATAGACTGTAACTGACCTGACAAAGGAAAGGAGGAAAAAAAAACCATGAAAGAAAAAAATGATGGGTCCCTAAAATAACTTACTTTAATTCCCACTTCCACCTTTCACTTACAGGGCTATGCTTGCTCAATGTCACATTTAGCATAACTTACAGATTTTTCTCGAAGGAGTCTTTGGACAAGATGAAATATAATACTTCAAAACACAGATGTCAATCTCAGTATTTTACTGAGATCAGGCAGCTGAAACTCAGGTCTCTCAGTGTATGTAGGTATTGCAAAAATACTTGAGGTGATGCAAAGAAAAGAAGTACAACACTGCAATGAACTCCTTCCTCACACTTCACAGGGGTATGTGACTCATTCTGCAAGGTGATAAATTCCACTTTCCAGGAGACTGTCTTAGGCTAACAAGACTGCATTTTGAAGTGACTTGGAAAATGAGATGTCCATAGATGTCCAAAGTAAAACACAGACACTGCATCAACCCCACAGACTAGTTCTGGGTTTTTTTCAGACTGAGAATATTCAAAAAGAATTCACATTGCCTTTTATCCAAATAGAAGAGAAAATCTCAATAAAAAGAACTCTGCTAATTGTTATTTATGCTAATAATCCTTCAGAGAGATAGTGTAAGGCTGTCTATAATTTAGGGAACAAATTCATAAACATATATGCCCAAAGCTAAAGCAGAGAATAGTCTTGCAATTCCACCTGAGCTGCATCTGGATGAGGATAATATCTTTAGAACTTTCATCTCCTCACTGGCAAGACTGATGTAAAAAAGCCCCATCTGTCATGAAAATAAAAAAGTGTTAACATGTGATACATAGCATAACTCTACGTGGATGTTGGTCTTATTAAAAGCCAACTTAAGACGAACTTGCTCTAACGACGCCAGAGACTAAGTCTGATCTTCTGTCATAGCTGAAACATAACTGGCTCATTTCTACATCTGAGTTTTGAGCTGCAGTTCCACTACAGTTAACTAATTTTGGAAAAGTAAAATGGATATACAAACATAACCAATTTTATTCTCATTGTCCTGGGTAATTTTTAAGACAACTGAGATACACCTAAATATTATTTTCTTCAACACAGCACGGATGGGCAGGGGGCGTAAAAGCAAACCTACCTCTGACTACAGTTAAGCAAGCAGGATTGCCCCAAACCCATAAAGTTTACATGCCTGCTTCATAAAATGAGTCAGTAAACCACTGCCAGGAAATGGCTTGTTGTGTGTGAGCAGAAGAGCACATCTTATGTCAATGATCACCAGACAGACAAAAAAAATAAAACAAATAGGATGACAACAGGTCGTCGAGACATAAAGCAAGGTTAAAGGCTTATCTTTAGTCAGTCCTAGTGGGAACTAACCTCCTCTCCAATTTCGTTCCCCAGTTAGGGTTACACAGACAACCAACCAAAACCCATGTTTCAGGAGGCCAGAGCCCTGAATGTCCTATAGAAAACTCCCCTTCCTTTTCCAAACTGCAGCCAGTGCTCCTGCTGGTGGCACTTCAGAAACACTGGATTGAGAACTCTAAAAAAATGATTCAGTCCTGTTAAAGGTACCACCAAACAGAACTCCCAGGCAGAAAGGACACCCTGATCTGCACAGCCTGGCTTTCAATGGAGAGCTGGGCAAACAGCTGGCAGCTTAAGGGCATTCACAACAGCCAGAGGGCAAAGTAGAGACTCAAGTTGCCACAAGGCAACCACAGGGCAAGGATGCCCTTGCTTCAAAAGTAAACCTCAACATTTCCTGGGCAGGAAACAGCAAGAAAGCCATCGTGGGGCTTTGCAATCTAATACCAACAATTTAGGCCTTGATTACAAAAATCTTGGTTTTCCTCCCTGCTACAGAGACTATTTTTGTATTTAATGACTATTTACCCTAAACATACTACCTAATGAAATATATATGAGAAGGTTTTGGGGCAAAGTCTGGGGATGAGGTTTACCACTACTTAGTGGCCTGGGATTTTCTCTCTTCCAGAGAGCTGCATTCCTTCCCTCAACATTCCAGTTCAGCAAATACTGATTTATTTTCTGCTAAGTTGTGTTTTGTCACAGCTGCAGTGAGGGCAACTTGGTTTTGCTGCTCCAAAACACACTGCTTGATAATTTAAGGCCTCCTTGAGCATGAAAACTGCAAATACCACTCTCCTATCTTCCTCAGCCACAGAACAGTGCCAAATTCAGATATCCCCAGGTATATTTAAGCCTAAAGTTCACTTCAGAAAACAATTCTATGCTTTAGTTAATTTTCTTTTCATTCTTTTGGAAGGAGAACCCCTAAATCCAGGGTTTAGTTCAACAAATTAGTATAAACACACAACTGGTTTTGTGTGACAAGGGGGTAAACATTATGACCTGAACTGTGGAAAATTTTAAGCAATGCAGAAAACTTAAAGTGATGCAGCATCTTTGACAAATGCTTTTACAGCTATAAACTTTTACTTTGCTGCTATCTGTTAATTCCAACTCTGAAAAAACAAACCACAATCCCAGCTGGAGCTTTATCCCTGAACCACCACCAGCTGCAATACAAACCATTGTACCTGACACCAGGCTGTATATGGCTCCATAACGTGCCGTAAACGGGAAACCCCCTCTTCCAACTCGGTTTTGGGATTCTCCACATATTTAGTCTCACGAGCTGGGGAGGAGTACAGTGACAGCTGTGAATATTAGCAAACAAGATGTTAAAAACAAAGGTGTAATTCTCTAAGTAGGTCTTCAGGGCATGAACAGTCTAAGCAGAGAACACCGAACACTGTGCTTACTACATAAACAATGCATAATAAAAATTCACACAGCTCTGAGACAACCATTATGAGCAAAGTTTAATTATACAGCACATAATTATGATGAAGATGACTTCTAACTGCTATACAATTCATTCATAGCTGCTATATGATCCAAGTCACAAGTTATAAATTAATATTAAACTAGTTTAATAAGAACACACAACATAATTGTGAAAAATATTTCTCACCTTAATCAGCACTTCTGGTTCCCAGTTAACATACTGAATGTACTAGAAATCACAATCAATCATTTTCTATATTTGCACAAGCCATCATTAAAGAGCCTAAGCAGCTTCTAACAAAGGTCACATCCAACACAAATGTGCCTGTTTGTTACTGAGCAGGAAAATGGTACAACATCCCAACCTTTGGTCATTAACCGCATCAGGAACTGACAGCACTAATGGCACCCTGGCACTGAGCAAAGAGGAACTGCAACGAGCAATGGGCACCTTCACATAATAAATGCTAAACCACCCTATTTAGGGTTTAGAATCACAGTATTTACTACAATTACCTAAGCATATTTGAAATTGTATTCCATTTAAAAAAAAGACTGAAGTCTGTACTGTTGAAGACGAACAGCAAAGTTCAGATCAAAACAAAACCTATTAAAATTTCTAGCAGTTTATATACTACACAGATGTTTAGTATAAAAGGCTTATATTTTATACCATATTTATACTCCATTTAGTAGTTTATTATAAACTGATGATTACAAGTATTGCTGCATTAAAATGTAGCTAGCCCTCTTTTCATGATCAGCTGGAGAAGAATTGTCTGTCACAATCAAAAAAGCTGCTAACCATAACATAACATAACATAACATAACATAACATTACATAACATAACATAACATTACATAGAATTTCTCCAATAATTTGATAACTTGTGCAGCTGGATTTCCCATAACACTTTGGAAGACAAGGATTTTCAGCCTCATTTCCCTAGGAAACCTGGTCATCCCTGGCAATCATAGTCACAAGCTGAACTTTGATCCTGTTGGACAACCTAACAGCAATGTCTGGCACAAGGACAGAAGCCTCGGAGATAAGGAAATTCCCATATATTTTATGAAACTAGACAGCTGACACAGTAGAGATCCAAACTAACACCCTGTGAATGGCAAGAAAGGCAGCCAAAACTCCATGGCTTGCACATTCTGCTGTGCTGGAGTTGATGGCAAGCCCATTACTCAGCTCACATGAACTCCACGCCGCTGCCTCACGCCTGACTCAGGCCAGCAGAGGTTGGACAGCCCAGGCTGAGCTTCCCGGGCCAGGGAGGGCCGGGAGCCCACGGCAACTGCGGCTCCTCTCACTCTGCAAGGGAGCTGCCCATCCAGACACAGCCAGAACACCTAAGTATGCACAAACACGAGTCTAATTTAGTTCCAGTGCTTATGTAACAACACTTCAGCTTGGATTGAAGTAGTCAAGGTTTTTAAACAACTGTACGCTCTCATGCATATAAAGCCGGATTTAGCTATGAGCTACTTCTTTTAGTTTTTTTGTAATGTTGGAGACTTTTAAAAGCCTGTGCAATAATGCTGGTGAGTCTACAGTTTGACAGTTTGGTATTTTAAAGCTCTACTTATAACCAAGACATTTGTAACATCTTAAAGAAATGAAAACATAACAGGTATTTATTACCACTACTTATTGTATTTGTTGTTGCTTAGGTCTGAATACTGTGAAGAAAGGAAAACTGATAAAATTCTGTAAGGCTACTACAGTGGATTCAAAGTATTGCCAGACAAGAATTTTGATCATAAATAAGAGAACATTTTTAGAAATAAAACATTCTGATTTGCTGTTTTAGTGGAGAACATAAATGAATTTTTATTAGAATTTACCAACAGTACTTACAGCAAAAAGGAAGTGGTATTATCTGGATAAAAAGCAAAGAAAATATTCCTGTGGATTTGAAATGTAACCGTAAGTAAATCTACAAACATGAAAATTTAACTTCTGAATGAAGAATATGGGCTTTAAGGTAGGAAAAAGATCTTACACAGAAGCAAGCCTGGCACTATCAAGTGAAGAACATCAAATGCAATGCCCAGGTAAAAGCAAAACTATTTGGATGTCTCTGTTGTGGAAAACTGAGAAGCAAATCTAAAGGCATGAATACAAAAGGTGACGAAATGTACCTATTGCTTTCACACATCAAAATAAATGTTTTTCAGAACTCTTTAGATAGGAGAGCACTAAGACTCTAACCACACTTACCTCCTCAGTTTTCAGCAACTCTTTTTTGGAAGTCTTCTCTGAGGAAGCAGCATAAACCTGGACAGAGAGCAAGCCCAGGCTGACAGGGGTGGCCCCCAGCCGAATTACCTGGAAACATTATAGGAAGACAGGTACATCATTATGGGCAAACAAAATGGCAACATGTTTGAACATATCCAGGTAGACAATGTTTATGTCCCATGGTAAAAAGTGATATATTAAGATACTTGGAAATTAGGAGAAAGGAGGGGTCAGCAGTACGCAATCTAATGCTCTCAGGCACTCAAATGGTAACATCTAAATCACTCAGATGGTAGTTGGAAAAGCCTAAGGCCAAAGGAGACAGTAGAAATAAATGCTACTCTCACCAGTTTTCATCTCACAAAAAAGATCTTCTTTTCTCTCATTTGAAATAATTTTGTATTAACTTTCCCAGTTTAAATAGCAATATTATATTCATATTTTAAACAACTTTGTCAATACCCATAATACCTCCATTTTTCCATAGTTAGTACGAAGAAGTTCTGTGTTTTACTTCTACTTAATATCTGCATCTACATTTAGGAAAACAACAAGACCTACAGCTATAAATACCAGAACAAAATCAATACTTCCTAAGAATTTTAGGAACATCTCCTACTCTTCTGTCAGAAACATCAATTACTTGACTGTTTTTTGAATACTTTAAGTTCAATCCAATCACACAACACAACCACCATGAGTAAGGTGGATGTAATTCTTCCAGTATTCAGGACCTATGCTAAATTGTATTTCTTAATGGGAAAGTCTGCTTCAACTTAAAAACATAAGATAAAAACCTTAGCTGCACAGTAAATCAAGAATGCCCAGAGAGCATTTTCCAGCAAATGCACATCCTTATTAACAGCAAAGTATAACTCCAGAAATGTCAGTTCAAACGGGAAAGCTTTCAATGTCTCATGCTCCTGTTACTGCTCAAGGAAATGTGCAGTTACAACAGCCTGTGTTTTGCTGGATCAGGTTACAGCACAAGTGGATCTAACACCAAACTGGAGGCATGTGGCTCCTCTCCAGCACTGGCTCCCAGAAGTCCTGCTGCTCACCTTGCCCTAGCTTTGGTGGCCGGATGCTTCCACCGTGAGGCAATTCACCTCGCCAATTTGGCAAAAGATTAATCCTGAAAAAGAAGCGGAGAGCTTTGTGCGGGCTTAGTACATTGAACCCATCCATGAAACAGCCTGACAAGCACCAGAGGAACCGTGTGGGCCAGGAAAGAGGGGATGAGAAAGGAGAAGGCAGCAAGGCCTCTTCCTTCTCGGAAATAGTGGGGTCTGTTGCATTGACCTAGCTGCTTGTGAGACTGAAGCCGTGGTCAAACCAGTACGTCCTTCATGCTGTGATGGGGTAACTGGCTCAGCCATGGCACAGTTGCTCTTTCTGTCTGTTCCAGAACTGTTAGAAAATAGCTTTAAAATTATCCAGACCACATCAGCTTATTGTAGGCAGTTAAGCATTTGCAGCTTAAATTTCTTCCACTGCTTTGCAGGTGGAATGTTTATTAAATGTAACCAAGAGACTCGTCAAACTAAAAATTAAGACAATATAGTTGTCAAACTTCCTGAAAACGTTCGTTTATGTGTAGAGAAACAGCACACAAGAACTAGGTCACAGGACTGCTTTTCTGGAAGACATAAGGGATCTGATGGGTCAAAAGGTATGGAAAAACTTGCTTAAAACAGAAGTTTTTCCTTGTCTGAATGCATGGATTCATTACTAAAGCACTATAAATGAAACACCACAATGACTGGATCAGCTGTTTCACAGCCAAGGAAAGACAAGGATAATCTTTAATAGTGTTTGCTTAAACACTTTCCACAGACTTCCGTTAGCCAGGACACAAACAAACGCTACTAACCATTAACAGCTGTAGAGTTTATTTCCTCAATCTTTCCTTTTTTCACTGCAAAATTGTTCTGTCACTGGAAAGGCAAAAACCTAAATGCATTTTCATTCTGAAACATGTTTTCAAACAGTGTAAATGGTGCTAAGTGTCACCAGCAGAAACCGTAAATCCAAATGCTTTAAATATTTGAGATTTTTATGCAAAGACACAAACAGCAGAGCACAACACTGGAAGCACCTTGGTTTCACAAAACAGTATCAGTGATGACAAAACTACTCAGACTGAAAATGTCAACTGTTTATATTCTCAAGATACTGAAGTACAGACATTTTCTATTGGTTTTACTTTTTAACAAAATGAAATTAACCACTGAAAGTGCAAGCTGAATCTCTTCTTAAATGTGCTGTTCAAGTCATACTGCAATGGTCCCCTACATCAGTCTTGTGGGACAGAGAACTGCTGCTGAAATACTGCATATCTGCACACACATTAAGAATTTATCTGGGAGTATGAAAGATCAACTGCTGTACTTCTTGTTTCCAAAACTCCCTTTAGGATCTCATTTTTGAATTCCATACTAACCACGTATTACTAAAACAACTGGTTTAGTAAACATTTTGACTGATTGAGCTGTGCCTTCAGCCTGCCAGTCTTACAGCCATTCAGTCAGTATCAGAAAAACAAAGATGACATTCTTTTCTATTGGCAATGCTCTGCAGTTATTTTAAGCAAAAAAGATACATTTACTCCTCTCTAGCTGAAGAATTCAACTTTATCTGTAGACATCAGATAGGGAAAGTTCGAGCATACTTTTGAGAAAGCTGACACTGGTCCTAGTGTATGAAACTGCTTCATTTTTCTCTTCTTTTTCTATTCTTCCTCCTGTTTCTCAACCTGAACTATAAAAACATAAAACCAAAATCCAAACTCTTTAACACTCCTGTCCCTGAAGCACAAATACCCTGGGAAAAAAGCCACCTTCCCCTTTGGCTCTCAGAGGCATAACATCAGGTTGTCCTGAAGCACCTAAATCCTCATTGGCTGTATAAAAGTACTAATATAATGCATAGTGCCTAAATGCACAGGCTCACATAGAATGGCAATTCAGTAGCAATTATGGAATTCTCAGTGATTCCAAGCACAAAAGAATTCCAGCAACTGTCACAACATTAAAGCACAAAAAGAAAAAAAGAAGTTGTGACAAGAGCAGAGCAAGTTGAGAGCTCAGCACATCAGTATCACAGACTCACAGAACTGTCAGGGTTGGAAGGGACCTCTGGAGATCATCCAGTCCAACCCCCCCGCCAAGGCAGGATCACCTGGAGCAGGTAACACAGGAACATGTCCAGGTGGGTTTTGAATGTCTCCCAGGAGACTCCCTGGGCAGTCTGTTCCAGTGCTCTGCCATCTCAATGTAGAGAAGTTCTTCCACATGTTGAGATGCAACTTCTTGTGTTTCAGTTATATGTAAGTATTTAGTATACGCAGTATATTGATATCTAGACATATTATCAATATTTGACACAGAAAATGGTACCACGGAAATGAGTATCAAGAATCGAGCATCACCAGTTTTCGGTTTGTTTTTTTTTTTTTAAACAAGCAGCCGTAGCAAGTATCTGACTGACACACAGAGCTCGGTTTTAGCCTGATGGGATCTGGGGCTGCTCTTATCAGAGGCAAAGACCTTTGAGACAGCGAGACCCGGGCCCTGCTTTTCGCAGGTTTCACTGACAACCTTCACGCACTAAAGAGAGACTTTCCAAGATCGAGTTGACACTTTCAAGCGACAACTGCACGAACCCAAACTCTGCGGTAACACCGCTGCGCGCTGCTGAAAGCAATTTCAAAATAAGAAGAAGCTGTAAAGAAGGAATGTGATCTGCAAGCACGAATCGAAACTCTGCGGCAGCACAGCTGCGCGCTGCTGTATCCCAGAAGCAATTTAAGTAAGGAATGTTCTCTTTCCATGCAACACGGAGGACACGCGGTTCTGAAGCGCTAAGAGGAGCGATCAGGCAGCCGCAAGGAGAGTGGGACTAAGAGCCTGCGAAGAGTTAAGAGGCAGAAGCCCGCGGGGGCAGCCCGCGGTGCGGCCCCGCGGCCCCGAGCGCTGCCGGCGGCCCGGGCGCGGGGACCCCTCCTCACCTTGAACATGGCGGCGCCGGGCGCGCGGCGGCGGAGCGATGGCGTCACCGCGGCGTGACGTCCCGCGGTGTCCCCGCCCCGCGCCCGCCCGGTGCCGGCGCCGCTCGGGAAGCGGCGGTGTGCCAATGTTCATTGTGTGCTGTGAGGGAATGGCGCTCTGGGGCTGGTGTGGGACAAAAGCCTAATGCCGGAGCCGAAAGGGCTTACACGCTAGTGCTCAGCCCCGCAGCATGGCTCGGAGTGTTACCTTGCAGCCTTCATAGAGAAGATTCGGCTGTTCAGAGATCACAGAATCAGTCACAGGATCACGGAATCAGTTAGGTTGGAAAAGACCTCTGAGGTCATCGAGTCCAACCCGTGACCGAACACCACCGTGTCAACTACACCATGGCACTGAGTGCCACATCCAGTCTTTCCTTAAACACCTCCAGGGACGGTGACTCCACCAGCAGTCCATTCCAGTGTCTATTCCCCCTTTCTGTGAAGAAATTCTTCCTAATGTCCAACCTAAACCTTCCCTGGCACAGTTTAAGACGATGTCCTCTCATCCTGTCGCAGGCTGCCTGGGAGTAGAGACCGAGCCCCACCTGGCTACACTCTTCTGTCAGGGAGTTGTAGAGAGTGATAAAGTCACCCCCGAGCCTCTTTCCTCCAGGCTCAACAACTTCAGCTCCTTCAGCTGCTCCTCATAGGACTTAAGCTTCACCAGCTTCATTGCTCTTCTGTCTCACTGCCAGTATAATTTGGATGGGTGGGCTGGTTTTGCTTGGGGTAGAGTTAATTGTCCTCACAGTGGCTGGTGTGGGGCTGTGTATTGGGTTTGTGCTGAACACAGGGCTGATAATACAGAGATGTTTTTGTTACTGCTGAGCCGGGCTTGCACAGAGCCAAGGCTTTTCCTGCTTTTCCTACGGCCACGCTGATGAGGGGGCTGGAGGTGTGTGGGAGGTTGGGAGGAGACACAGCTGGGACAGGTGACCCCAGCTGTCCAGAGGGATATTCCAGACCATGTGACATCATGATCAGTATATAAACCACTCTGGGCGTAAGCCCAGCTGGCGACTAAGCCCCACACGGCCATTTGCTCACTGCCCCACCAGCGGGATCAGGGAGGGAATTGGAAGGATAAAAACTAGAGAACTCATGGCTTGAAGACAGTTTAACTGGGAAAGCAAAAGCGTGCAGACAAGCAAAGCAAAACAAGGAATATATTCACTGTTTCCCATGGCTGGGCAGGTGTTCAGCCATCTCCAGGAGAGCAGGGCTCCATCACATGAATCAATGACTTGGGAAGACAAATGCTATCACTCCAAATGTGCCCCCCTTGCTTCTTCTTCTCCCCACTATATATACTGATCATGATGTCACATGGTCTGGAATATCCCTCTGGACAGTTGGGGTTACCTGTCCCAGCTGTGTATCTTTCCAGCCTTCCAAGCACCCCCAGCCCCGTTGTGAGCCTGGCAGCATGAAAAGCAGAAAAGGCCTTGGCTCTGTGCAAGCCCGGCTCAGCAGTAACAAAAACATCTCTGTATTATCAACCCCGTGTTCAGCACAAACCCAATACACAGCCCCACACCAGCCACTGTGAGGACAATTAACTCTACCCCAGCCAAAACCAGCACAATGGGGCTAGTGTATGGATAGGGTTCTGTGCCTTTCTAATCTCATTAAATTAAAAAAAAAATCAAGTACCCTTTTCTCAGTAGTTTTACACTCCTTGGTCTCTGCATGCCCTGTGACCTCTTCCAGCTCACTTAAGTGAGTTGGACAGGTGTAAGTTTTTTCTGCTCACATCAGAAGCAAAGAAGGGTCTTGTGTACATCCCACGGTGACTGACTTGTAACTCAATGGGAGATAATCAGAAATGAGGAGTGCTAAATTTCTGTCAGAAAATGGACTTGGAACAGGCTGCCCAGGGAGGTGGTGGAGTCACCATTCCTGGAGTTGTTCAAGAAACACAGTTTCTTGAAAACAGCTAATATTGATTTTAGAATATGAATAGCACCCTGTTAGTCCTAGAAAACGTTATTAGAAGAATTTTAATGCAGAAGGTGAATCACCTGAAGAATATGGTAGCAAACAGTTCATCAGGTACAGTACTGTGGAAAGATAGACAAGGTATGCACCCTTGTATGGTTTTCTTTGTGATGATAATTTTTGTTGTTCCCTCTTAAAGAAAATTCCTACATTTCTTTACTGCAGATTCTCTGTAGACCTGACAGAAGCAGCTATAGCAGGAAGAAGTTTAACCACTGCATTGCAGAACTGGGCAATGCTCCCTAACAAGCAAATTAATGGGACGGCAGAAATACCATGAACAAATGGCACAAAAATGAGCTTCAGTACCCATAGACAATACTGATATTGTGGATTTAGTTATAAAGATTTTAGCATGGAAGAGTTAAACCTAAAATGCACCTAAGAGGCCAATGAGTGAAGAACATTAACTGGCCTCTTTCGCCATTGCACTATGCTTTGCACAATCAGTTACATTTACAGAATATAAGCAGCCAGCGTGAGGCAAATGTTTATGGAAAACTGATTTCACAGCATTTTGTGGATGTTTTGTCAGGATGTGGAGTGATGGGAGTTTGCAAAGCAGTTGCATTTCTTGATGTATTTTATTAGTAATTCTCAAGGAGTCTGAGAAACAAAATGTCAGAGCTCAAAATTACAGGTGAGCCCACAAGAGGAGTGATGATATCAAGGTGAATAATGGCACCTGCTCTGGTGAGTTCTCAACCAAAGCTAAGGCTCAGGTTGTGGGTAGGATCAACTATTCCTCAATTGCAGGGGGCAGTTTCGGTGACAGGGGCAGACGTAAGAATATTTCAAATATACTCTCTTTTTAAGTTTGGTACATAAAGAAAATCTCAATTCTTTCTGGACATAAAATGGTGTGTATGTTACAAATATATATTTTTGTCATCAATTTATATGTAGAGGCTATACAGCAATTATTAATACAATTATGTAACACAGATATAAATATCTGGAGAACAGATGGTTGCTTAAAAAAAATTAATCCAAATAATTTTATTACCTCAGGCATCTTCAGTGCATTTTTTTGGTTAATGTGGAAGCTAATATTTAAAACTACTGATATGACTGATTAAAATAAATGGGAAAATCTTTGTAGAGAAGAACAATACAAATATATTAGCTTTCATGTAGGTGTATTGTTCTCTTATGCTGGAGGAGGTTGTCTCTGCAAAATTTCCCTGGGACAAGGATAATATATGCCATAATGGATTATGCACAGTCCAAAACACTGTCAGACAGGCTTAAAAAGGAGCTGAAGTTTCAGCTGCTGAGGCCACAGAATAAAGAGGTTTGGCATGATTGACTCCTGGCTGTTTCTAATGTAAGAACCTCTAGCAAATTTCAGTTTGATTTTGCATGCCAGTATTTTTCTCTCTCCTTGGTAATTGGCTTTTCTAAACACTTGTGAAAGACACATTTCCTTTAGAAAGATGCAGCTCAGAGAAGCTTGAAAATGTCGCTACAGTTCATAAACTACGTCAGCACAGGCAGAAATATAATTTAAGAAACTTGATCTCTAATCCCTTGCCTCAGCCATTATGGTCTGTGCTTTCATAATGTTGTATTACATTGCTTGTTTACAGTTTATTTGTTGGTCAGGAAAATAAGATCAGTCCTTTACTAGCAATACAATTACAATTAGCTTTATAAGAGTAGGAAAAAAAATTGATTTGTTGCACATTAATGTTAAAATGTGAGTGGGTAACATCTGCCCATCAAATACCAATGAAGTTACCTACTCACACTGATCACTGGAAAACATTATAATTCTGAAAGGCAGGTTTATTTTGATGTTCTCGTTCATGATAAATTATCTTGTATATTAAACCAAACAAACAAAAAACCCCAACACCCCCCGTTTTTCCATGAATCTTTTTTCATGAAAACAAATGATTTTTTAAAATATCATGACTTGTCACTACAGTTTTGCCAGCCTGTTTAGAACTGGGTTTTGATGTCTTTATAAAATAAACTGCTATTCTGCCTCTTACAGCTTTTTGTGTTGTGTTTTAAGTGGAAAGAATGCTGTTTGGCAGATCTCTCTTCAAGTTCATTGAAAATATGTATTTAATAGAAAATACACAACCACAAGGGCTTCAGTAAATCCAACCTTCAGTTGTTAAGCACCAACACTGTGAGCCTGGCGCCCTAAATGCCCGCTCAAAGCAGTTGGAGGGGGGATGTCAGGCACACAGCTTTGCTAGGCGGGTCTCCAAAGCACATGATCCATTTCTCAGGTTCCTGTCACTTTTAGCACGTAGTTGTTAAGCAGCTAATTGAACTGCCTTTTATTGGGTGCATGACAGACCTTTCACGGTGCCTTTGTGAAGGGGAAATAGTTTGCATATCCGTAAGAATCGTCCTTCATCCTTTCTATTTTATTCACTTCCTAAATAAAAAAAAAAAAAAATAATTTAAAAACCCACAAAAAAACCCAAAACAAACCAACAAACAAAACAAAACAACCAAAACGAAACTGAACAGATTTTTGTATTTAATTATACTGTCTTATTTAGAGTGAAACTTACCTTGTGCTTTTTCTTTTCATACTTAAGGTGAGTCGTTTTTCAACATTTGTCAGAGGCACTTTATTGGCAGCTACAAGGTCTGAGGTCACACATTCAGAAAGTAAATTGAGTGTTAAGGACAGATGCCAGCGCAGAGCTATTTGTGCTTTCCCACAGACCTACCTTTAATTGCAGCAAAGTCTTTACTGCATTCACATCTGAGGTAAACCAGGACGTGAATTTCAGCATCTGTTGTCTCACCAGCTTTGTCACATTTTGACAGCATCCAAAACACACTCAGTGCTTTCCAAATAAAGATCCTATAATCTAAAACAAGGGACAGGCAGAAAAGAGACATGTATAATGCAAAAAACCCAGTGTAATCCAACTGCATGTATTTTCTCTTTTGATATTACCATGGTTAAAAACCCAAACGTTCCTTCCCTAATTCAGATCCTTGGCTTCTCGCTGCAGCCACCAGTAGCTCTGGTTCCACGTTTTTCAGTCACTCCTTTCAAGCTGCAATGAACAACTCTTCTGTCATTCCATCAACAAGTTGTTGATACCACCAACAGAGATGTGTGGATTGCCTAATAAAGCACCGATACAGGCTACCAGTAGCAGTGAGAACACAAACACCTTTGTGATGCCCTTAAGCACCCATCACAACAAAGCCCAACTCCTTTCAAAATTCAAATGCACCTCACATTTCAGTTGAACAGGATACATCTGGAAATCAGCTGAGGCTAAAAGGTGAAAGTCCTGCATCTGTTGCCAGTCTTTTTATATTTTGTGCATGAATTTTTTTTACCTTAAAAATTATTTTCACAGTAATCCCTAATTTCTTAGCAAGATGATGTGAATAGCTTTACCTCATTTGCCTATAAATGTACTGATTTACATAAATCTTCATAAATATACCTGCATATTCAATGTAGAACATTATTTACCTAAATGACAGTTTCTAGTCTACCAAATAATTTTCAATTAAAGGTACGCATTTCTTCTGGAAGCAAAATGCCCTTTTTGGGACATAATCTGGTTTCTGTGAAGAGCACTCATTAGCCAGGAAGTCCTTCTACAGTTCCCTACTCTGTGGTACCATGGCATTTGTTCAGGCTGTGTTGGTACCTTTGCATTCCTTTGCCTCATATTCATTAAAACCCATCATATCTGGTACCTTCCACTACTGCTTCCTTTCTGGGAGCATTCGCCACAAAGGAGCAACACCCAGCCTTACACAAGCTTAATCCTGAAGTGCATTTAGGAAACGCTAGGACACGTCCCAGGGGTCTCTCACAATCACTAATGAAAATGGTCATTTAGACGGTTTCCCCTAATGATCCCTTATATGCTTAACACATGTTATCCCCTACTAGTTGTAATGTGAAGCCATTGATGTCTACCCTGCACTCCCTCTGGAGAAGGGCTGTGGCTGGCATGATTGCAGCTCATGGTGTAGGAACCAAGGGCGCACAGGGGAGTGGGGCACAGCCTGACAGAGCCTCTACTTTTAACTGCTTCCATCGAGCACAGCATTTAAAACTACCTCCTCAAGCTTGTAAATTTGTACCATACGGTGCTGGCACACCAAAAAAACAATGCCTTAGCATGCTTTGGCTGTTGTACAGATGAGAAAAATGCCACATTTCTCAAGCATGATCAAACAGGTTCTTACTCCTGACTGCATGTAACAATGCAAGGTATTATACAGGCCCAGAAACTGGGTGTTACAAATAGGAGCAACTCCGCTGAACATCAAGAGTGTGTGGTGGTTTGAAGAGACTGAGTTGATAGACAAGGTTTTAGACCAATCGCTTCTCGCAATTTTGCATATAAAGGCACTGGCGCAGAGAATTCATCCTTCTGGTTTCCGGTCCCTCACCGGGAGGGGTGGCGGGGCCGGAGCCTGCTGGGCCGGGCCGGGCCGAGCCCCCTGCCCTCTCCCCTTCCCTCTTCGGGGCCGAGGCACAGCGCCCCCGGGGTGCTGCAAGAAGACCCCTCGGAGCCCGTGAGCAGCTGAGAAACAACTATAGCTGCTGCACAGCCGAGACCATCTGGGGCTGATGGGCTCCCCTTCCCCACTCCACGTGGCGTGGCGGCGCGGACCCGGCGGGAGCCGGGACAGTTTTCTACCACCAACGCAGCCGACATGGAACAGCTCGCAGCATAAAGGAGAAGAGGCTTTTCTTTCCAACGTAAAGCCTGAAAAGAAATCAGCCTTTCAACATAGAAGCTGCAAAGTCAAGAGAAAAAAAAGTAGTCACACGTTGATAGAGCCAAGATAGAAACTAAAAAAGAGGGCAGCGGCGTCTCTCACGCAAAGCTTAAAAAAACTTCTCGCATGCCGCAGTAAAACTGTAATGTCACAAACTGCTTATTTCTCGGTCAAAGACATAGAGAAAAGAAAATTCCATGTACAGCCTGCAGAAGAGAGACATGGCCACGCCAAGTCACTTAAGAGCTGTAAGAAACTTTTAAGAGAGTTGTTGCTTTTCAAGCTAAAATTTGTTTATCCTTAAAAAAAATACCCCATGTGTAGCTCATGATAGCAGTTGTGAAAAGACTGCAGAATTCATGAGAGAAATATATTTCACAACAACAGATTTCCAAGCAAGTCTGTTTACTAGTGACAGTTTAGAAAACCACTCTTGAGCAGAAAAAACTTCTTTTTTCTTCAAATATAGGAGACTTAAGAACTACAATTCTGACCTAAAATCACGTGTGTTATCCTTTGTGTGAGTTAGGAAAAAAGAGNAAAAAAAAAAAAAAAAAAAAAAAAAAAAAAAAAAAAAAAAACCACAAACTAAACCACCACAGAGTGGCAATTCCATGAATTGAAAAGCCTGAGGGATCAATCCATTGTTACAGAAAATGGGAATATGAAGCAGGTAAATTTTATGTCTGGTTCCAGACATTATCTCTGGAGGATATTGGATGATTTCCATCCATAGCAGATGCATAAATCATCAAAAGTTACAGTACTGGAAAATTGCTAACCCTTCCAGTGACTTTAATGTGTTCTGCCCTGCTTTGAACAAGGCTGCAGATCTGAGAGCAGATCTCTCTGTGCCTTCTTGCACTGGTTTAACAAGTTTAGCAAAAAATACATTCTTGTAATTAATTTTTACCATGGGAAAAATAAAAATCTCTGCACAGCAAAGCTAGGACAAAACTGAAACTCTGATCACTCTTTAGGGAGCATAATTTCTGCAGAGTACAGTTGGTTATTATTTGGGTGTTAACAATTTTGTACCAAGATTTCCTTGGCTGAGGTATTTAGTTTATTTAACTTACATAGAGGTCGGTTTAATTCCCCTTGTTTTCAGAGAACAGCAATAAGCCAAAATCCATCTCTTTCAGAAAACAGCTAAAACACTTTCCAGAAGGTTGTTAATTGGATCAGTTCCCAACTTTAAGACCATGAAAAATCATTCAACTAAAAGCTACAGTTCAGTTAATGATCAACTTTTCTTTCTTCTGACTACATAATGCTTTTCAGTGCTTTGGATAATCTGTCAGGAGAAAGATTAGGAAAAGTTATTACTTGACAGTAACTTCCTGACTGCAATAAATGAACTCCAAATCAGGAGGAGAAGAAATATACAGATTTTAAAAAAGGCTCTGAAATGTCTTCTGAAACTTTAGTATTTTGGATTTCATTATAGTAAGTTACAATTAAGTTCTTGGTATCAAGTTGCCACCTGTGTTAGATGAAAAAATCCTTGCAGAAATACCTGTAAGACCCAGAGGAAGAAGTGAGAGTGTGTACAATACTAGGTAAATCTTATGGAACATCCTCAGCCAACCAAGGACACTTAAGTAACTAGGACTCTTTCCTGGGCACAAATTTCCCAAGAGAGCTTTCTGAGAGGTGGAGGATGATAGCAGAGCAATTCCTTGCTTTCCAGGAGTGAAAATAAAGGTCATCACTATACCAACATAGGGGAAGCACTTAAGCCATGCCTTACATCGACACCAGAAGCACAATGCCAAGCATTTTGTATGACTTCAGCAATCTGGGAAGGTAAACACAAGAGGAATACACTGACCAGCTTAGAATTTTTACCCTGAAATGACAGAACACAGAGGAATGACTTGGCTTCAGTTGGCATTATGTAATTCCTTTGACAAAGAAAGGATGGTAAAGTCAAAAAGTCTCATCAATAGCACTGAAGTACATATAAACAGACCCATAGCATGCACAATTCACCACAGGAAAGGAGATTCTCACACAGAAAAAATAATTACATGGTGTAACTCAAACTTGTGAGATGAACCACATGACAAACTCCAAACAAATCACGTTTAGAACATGCCTGAGGATGTATTGAAATGGCTGTGGGAAAGGAAGCTGCCAGTTTAATCCAAAGACAGACATAGCTGTCTGGTAAAATTAAATAGTGCAATAAAAGGGTTAACCATTAAGGCCTTCTATCTCATTAGAAAACAGGTATTTTATTCCGCACCACTTATTGAACAACAATTATTTGTAATACGGGAGTAATGCTACCAAGGGGGACAGCAGCAGGAGACATTTGACAGACATCAGATACACAGGAAGGAGTATTTTTTAGTTCCTTTAAGTACCACATAGCATCAACGTGGAATGTTTGGTGCTCAGCATATGATGCTTAATGCTGGCCTTCATTCCAATGGATAGATGTCTGACCAGTCACTGTGTGCTTAAACAGACATCATGATGAGGTTTATTTTTACCTGTAAACATTGCCTAAAGCACCTGTCAGCACAACTACAGAACTGAATGTAGAAGTGGAAAGTGTTAATGAAAACAAGAAATTGAAGCTGCCTTTACACATATTCGCTACCTTCTCCCTTGAACGAAGTTTTTGCACGTGCCAAGAAAGTTGCATTGGACAAGGCTGTACTTGAGTTAAAGGATGACACTGAACCATCAGTGAGATTTGACAGGCTAGAGGCTGGGTACGGGATCACGTATCCACAAGTATGTTATGAACTCAAAAGGTACAGAACTGATACAGAATCTGTGCAACACCCAGAGCAACACTTTGCTTTTCCGTATTATGAAGCTAATGGATTAAAAAAAGAAACAAACAAACAAAAAAACCCAAACACAAAATACAGAACCCCAAAACCCCAATCTATAACAAAGGGGAACATCTGTTGAAATTGGGAATTTCATGTCAACAAGGATGATTTATAGCAAAGAATATAGAAGGCATTCATCAAATAAGCCCTTTGCCAAAATAACTTATGTCATATAATACAAAACAAGTGAACACACATTACTAACTACTGCCAAAAAATAAGGCCACATACTAAAAAAAAAAAAAAAAAAAAAAAAAAAAAAAAAAAAAAAAAAAAAAAANAAAAAAAAAAAACAAAAAAAAAAAAAAAAAAAAAAAAAAAAAAAAAAAAAAAAAAAAAAAAAAAAAAAAGTGAAGAATTTAGTATGAATCAGTCAAAATGTGAGAGCTCTTAGTGAAACAATGGACTCTTTGTTTGAGATGCCTGATCAGCTACAGAGGTGCTAATGAGTAAGTCGGGCATTGTGACATCCTGGAAAAAAGGTATTGCCAAAAATTCAACCTGGCTCACTGAGAAGGGAAACTAAAAAGGCGACCAAAAGGAAATGGAAGTAACATTTACAGTGTGAGAAGACTGTCATCTTCCCTTCCACTGTATCAGTCTAATGCATTTGGTCTCCTTTTGAACCCAAAATGAGGACATATCACAATTAAAAGTGGCCCTTCCTCCCGTTAATTCATCCACAGCATTCTCCCATTAATGAGTACATTGTGTAGGATGAAGAGAAGTTACTAAAAAAGGAGAGGAAGGAGGGGAGCATGGGGGAAGTTACTTTATGCAAATAAAGTTTAAAGTAATTTGAATTATTAAAATAAAATTTAAATGCTATTTTAGAACTGAATATTGAAAAAAAAATAAAGACACCACAGTTATTTTCAAGCATTCTTGACAGCAGGCTTTGAAACCAGGGGCTTTGATCTGAGAGAGACTTGACAAAATAGTAACAGAGAAAGGAAAATTGTGGCAACAGACTGACAAGGAAGGCTTTCATCGGACTGCTTGAGAAAATAAGATTATAACCTGTTTTACCTGCCCTCCCACCCTGCTCCCCCTCCCTGGTATTGAGTGCTGATCTGACACTAATCCTGAAATGAAGTTTCCCCTTCCTGTTACAGGAAATGTTAAGAAGTATAACCTGGCCTCCTGGCACTCTGAGGTCCAAGTGTGCTGGGAGCCCTCAATGCCAGGCACCTGACAGCAGGGAACGCTCTCTCCTGGCTGCTGACCAACACCAAAGGCTGCCTTGGGTGTTCAGTCTTGGAAGTTTGATTCATGCCTTCACACTGGGGGACAAATGTCACAACCAAGTCAACTCCAAACATTTGTTCAAGCTTGAAATGCAGAGTAAACAGATAAATGCACTACAGCAATTAAAATTAGGAAGACTGTAAAATACAGTTAGGGAGAAGAGCCTGATGTTTCTTATGTAAGCACATCCAACATGATGGGGTAACTTTAACACATCTTACACAAACATTGCAACAAGACAGTTTTGAGGAGCTGTTTAACTGAGTCATCTCTGAAGTTCTGGAGAAAGTAATCCAGGTCCACATTACACTTTTAAGTATTACAAAGTTTACACAAGTATGTTTAAAGATTAAAAATATTTTATTTACACTTTTCTTTATACACGTTTTATACATTTTTTTCAGCTTGAAACCCAAACAGAGCACATATGCAAGTCTGAGCATACTGTATCCATAGCAAGGGAAAATTACTTTCTGCCAAAAAAA
>VWZT01012485.1:61021-83718 GCA_013397055.1 Pachycephala philippinensis | reverse complement strand
AAAAAAAAAAAGACAAGAAAAAATGCTTTAAAACAGTTAAAAAGAGGCAATTCTTAAATTATTTAGAGAAGTTTATAGCAGCCCTAGGGTAATCATTAGACAGTTAATCCAAATGTATATATGAGGTCATATACATATAATTTTAATTTTCTATAGGAAAAGTATTTCCAATAGCTAGACACAAACACAGTACAGTTTGAAAATAACTCTTCCTGTTAACTTATCAAATACATTCTTTTCAATACAAACAATCTGATATTGTACACTGGAATTGTGGGATATTATAGTGGAATCGCAATCTCCAGCATATAATAATTTATTTTAAAAAGATCTACAAAAATAACAATATATAGGGAAAAATATTTAAAATAAAAACATAGTTCACTCTTCCCTTCACCTGCTCCAGAACTGACATAAAAGTTAGGTGGGTCCCACTAAGGTAATAAAAGCCCCCTAAATATAGCTAACTTTACAGTCCTACAGAACACTGCATTTCCTAAACTTACAGTAAGATTTTTCTACCAGAGTCATAAATAAAAACTATCTGAAAATAAAAATTATTTTCCCCTAGCTACCAACTTAATATTAATCCAAAGGTATTTGAAATTGATTTTTGAAAGTTATTTTTAAAAGATTACATAAATTGAACTTAGAGAAGTGTAAAAAAAATTAGTAGAGGGACATACGGGAAAGCTGTGCTCAAAACAAATTAGTTTTTCTGCCACCTGCCACAAACAACTAGGTTTTATGAAGTTTACCCATACAAATGGAAATTTTCAAGTTGCTCACCTACTTTCAAAAATAGAATACAGATGCAAAAGTAGTCATTAGTATTTATTTTAAGCAGCTTCAAGTTGTTTAACAAACATGAAAATCTCAGAATATTAGCTACAGGACACCAGCAAGTGCTGTTCAAATAGATTATGTGTTTTCCAGTTATGTTCTGTTCCACTCTCCTTTAGTAAACCCCGCCACGTGTGACAGATGCTTATTCAAGTAACTTCACCACCTATATATATTTTTATTAGCAGAAGGAGAGCAGGAGGGATGTTTTCTTTGATGGCCCCAACCCTATAAACTCGTAAGCACAGGCTTAGTAACACTTGCGCTTTTATGTTTTCCTTTAAGTACCTTACACTTGTCTGTTTCTTTGTACTGGACATTCACATATGTGAAGTACACATCTGAAGTGTTAAAAGAATCTGGGGCCCAATGCACTATTTTTTTTTTAAGAAAAATACATTAAAAAGGCAAAATACCTCTACAAATGCGACTACTTCTAAAAAGACTTTGACATATGCAGGCTGACACAAACTGGAAGTTTATTTCTCAAGAACTGTTAGTGTCTCCCCACAATGCTTACCCTCCCTTTGCTGAATGGACATTATGAGTTAAGCTATGGGGTTTTTTAGATCGTTTGAATTTGCACCCGCTGAATTTTATCTTTGTTTCCTGAGTGTCAAGTGAAGCTTCATCCCTGACACAAGTAGTTACCATATTATCAGCATGAGGAAATGCAGCACTTGGGTTTTTAAGGCAGGAGGGCCTCAACAATTAATAGCTGCAAATCTCAGAAACCAGGGAAATATTACAGTCAAGCCCTCAGAGCTAGTTCTAACAGGACTGTTATCATACTGCAGAAAGTAGGGCATCCACGTTTTTCAAAAGAAAGTAACATAAAAGCAGGTTGCCAGGTAGCTCATATGCTGCCACTTGCTAGCAGTGCTTTCTGAAACAGCAGGACCTCTGTAAAACCAAGGACTGCCTCTTCCAGCTGAATTCATGGGGAAAAAATTCCTAAAGTTTCTTTTTGCCAGCTGATACCTTCTACAATGAAACTAACAACACTTCGTGTCAGAAAATGAGCTATTTTTTCCTTATGCAGTACTTAGAAAATAATCTGCCCCCTAAAAACAGACACAGGAGCATGTGAAATGGGAACTGGCAGTATCCGGTCCCTTTACAGGAACACTGTGCTTTTTGTCCACTGTCTTGTTTGAAAAGAAAATTTACTCCTGAAGTTTGTTGCGAAATTAAGAAATGAAGCCGATACATTTTTTCTGTAGGTGTGAAAAAAAACCCCTAGATTGTAACTCACTATGTCCACCTTTTAAAAAAAGGCAAGTACACCTGCTTTTCAAAGCAAGTCATATGTTGAATTTTAAATATGTGGGTGACATTACATTTGCTGGTATTCTGTTACGGGATGGGAATAGGAGAACCTCCCCAAACCTAATACCAAAGATCATAACTCACCTTTTCCTTGACAAATGAGAGGCATTTAAATGTTTTTTAAAACCCATCTTCATCTGACCATAATGCTAATAATTTGATAGTAATAAGCAATTCTCGTTAGCCAGCTTAGGTTTGTTCTGATTAAGGTACTAAATTATCTGGAGCTACACACTAAGAGCAAACATAAAAACATTTTAATTAGAAAAAATTCCTCCAATATATAAAGTAACAAAAGTAACTGCCTGAAAAGTTCTATTGGAATATAAAAGAGAACATAAGCTAATTTTTGTATTTCAGGTCTGAAACAATAAAAGCACGGTGGAAATGTAAATTGACAAAACATTCTCACATATCCCCACCATTCTAATCCCAAGCAAATTCCAACCATCCCTAATGCTGGAAAGGTTACAGCCAGCCTCTCAATGGAGACACAACTTCAGGGAAGCTGAAACCAACAGCTCAGTTACAATTTCACAGAACAATTGTTACTATCATTACTACAATCCTGAACAAGATCTTTCAGAATTGGGGCACCTGAAGATAAATATGAGCTTAAAAGCAGAGCACCAAAACCAATCTGGTTCTTCATTTTTCAAGTGTTAAGCACTCGCCAATGGCTTTAGTGGCAGTTGCTGAGCGCACAGAGCTTCAGAAGACACTTAAATGCATACTCAAAAATGTAACTTGAGACACCCCTATCCCTACCATTACTTTTAATAAAGTCTTGGCCATGCCTCTAAGACATCTGACTCCTGACCACCAGATATCCAGAGCCAGGGCTGCTCCCCACACTGGCACTGGCCCCACGTAAAGTGCTCTACTCCATGTAACGTGCCCATGACAGCTGCCTCACAAAGGATTAGTTTTTGCTGCCCCATTAACTTTTGAAAAATGAGCTGGTGACAAAGAGAATAATAACAAAAACCAAAACAAACCAAAAAAACACCTTGTTTTTTTTTTCTTGTGCCCCAATATTCCATGAACCATGTACAGTGAGCACACAGCCAGCACCTACCAAAGTCAGTTTATCTCTACCCATGTAGGGTGATGTACACACAAGTCTCACAGTGAAACTGAGGTTTTAGTGTAAGCCACATTTGCATTAAGCTATCAAGAAAGTAAATTAGATTTCTAATTTAGTAAACTGAATTCTTAGTAAAAAAGACAAATTTAGCTGCAAACTGGTCTGCATCAGAAGGCTGAATATCAATATTTGGTCCAGTCTCTTCTGCTGTAAATAACTTATCGTTACAGCTATGATGGCAAACATTCTTTCTTTATTTAAAACATATGAAAATACTCGATTAATAAATCACTTCTAACAATAAACAAACCCTAAGAATCTGCTGACTTGCCATATAGCTCCAAATACTCACATTTCAACCCAAAACATAACACAATATGAGAAGCTTTACACATTGTTTTAACTTCTATTATTTCAAACTTCATTTACAGAAGTAGGTGTTATTTTTAACATGGAAAATTTAGGGTGATTTTGGTCCCTTTTTAAGTGCATTCTTTTGAACTCCCTGAGTACTGTACACTCCTTTTCTACAGTGAATTCTGACTGGAAGATGCTGAATAAATTGGTTTTGCATTGCTGCATATAAAGTAAAGTCTATTGCTTAAAATGAAACACAGCAGCATAAGATTTTACAAAATACGCAGCTGCATGTTTCAGCATCTGAACTATGTGTGAGCCTTCAGCTTCCCCAGACCTCTCCTTTAGGTTCTAGAAGCAGCTAATTTCATATCCATAAAGATAGTCAAAATGCAATTACTGTTATTATTTATGTCTTGGCAGATAATTCTTACCAATCTGCTGTCATTTATACCTGCAAGTTAACACATTGGAATAGTCAAAGCCTTCTTGGACCAGCCATCTCTATTCAGGCACTCCAAGGTCAGTAGCCATAGTTGTGTAGGTTTTTATAAAAAAACCAGAAATTATACTAACAAACCAATCACCTAACTTCATATTTTCAAAACACAGTAGTTCTTAGAAGTTAATAATTAAATAATAATAATAAGAGAATACCACTTCAATATGAGTACTCATATTGAAGTGTGAGTATAAGCAAAGTACTGACAATAAACTGTAGTATATCCAGTATCCAGTTCCAAAAAAAACTGTCGATTGCAGCAGTGCTGAGCATTTGCTTACTGACATTTTCCATTTTAATGAAAAAAGAAAACCGGGCAGCACATTGAAACCAAAAAGAAACTCAGGTAAAATGAGTTTACTTTTTAAAAAAATAATTTATAAAATAACAAATAATCAACAGTTCATTATGTAGCAACAATATAAAGAGTTTAAAGTTACTGAATCAATCAGTATATACTAAAGATAAGATACTTTGACACCAAATGAGGCCTCCGTTTCCACTTAAGAACCTTGAATTATTTAGCTCATTAAGAAATATTCAACAGATATGGCTGAATCTGTGCACTAGTTAAAATATAATATTATAACTGCACATAAAAAGATGCATTTATATACAGTTTTTACAGTGTATGCACATGTGTGTATACATTTTTTTACTCACCAACAAACACAACACAAACAATAGAAGGCAGCATAGAAATAGTGTTTGGAATATAAAAATGCTTTGTTTTCAATTTAGTAGAAAATATGTAATTTGCATTTTGGCTGACTTACTGGTACAACTATACAAAACCAGGAAAAAGGTCATGCAAGGGGTTAAAATTTTTCTCCAAAGTAAGTAAGGGAAAACAAAAACACATAGTAAATTTGAGAGTATTTTGCAGTTAATGGGAAAAGCATCTAAAAGACAACATAAAATACAGAAATTGTTTGGTTTTGTTACTTTATACCTGGTTGTACCCTAGTACAGATGATGATGTGTATTTTGATGCTCAATTAAGAATGAAAATAACATCTTTCTTTTCCTTTCATGAATATTTTGTCAAACTCAACTTATTTCAAAAGCATAGCGGTATAATGGCCATTAAAAAAAAAAAAAAAAGAGACCATATTGTGGACATAAAATGTTACCAAAAAAAAAAGGCAGACTCAAAAATATATTTTTTCTCATACTTACAATTACATTTGTTAAAAAAAAAAACCAAAACAACAAAGCTTTCACAAGGTCAGACCAACTATCGCCTTTTCTAATAAACTTGGTAAGTACACTCCCTGTACATCCTGTTTCTCTTGAGCATTTAGCAGTTGTTCTTATATACAAGGAAATGTCTCTGCAGGAATCCAACTGGTTTGTAATTTTCTTAACAAATTAGTATAGCTCTTTTGTATTTCATGGGGTTGTTCGTTCTGTTTTAGCTGCAACGTCTAACATGCTCCAACACATACTCAGGAAAGTGCAGGCTGCAGACCTGTAAGCCATCCAGCTTGCACGGCATCCTTGGATATTCATCTTCTTTCCATTTGTTTTCCTCTGGATCAAAAGTGAGAATCGAATCACTGTAGTGACCATTGTAACAAAGGCCTCCAAGAACCATTATCTGTTTGTCCAGAACAGCTACACCATGACCACTCCTGCCTATTGGCATAGAAGCCAATATAGTCCATTGATCAGTATCGGGGTCATAAACCTCTGTAGATGGACATCCTTGAGATTCAAAGGAGGCTCTCAGGATCACACAGACACCACCAAAGACATAAAGCTTACCATTGTAAGAAATCATTTTGTGAAAGCATCTTGCATAATTCATTTTGCATTTGTTCTCCCAACAGTTAGTGACCACTTGAGTTCTCCGTGTTCGCTGCTCTACTGTCCCTTCTTTACTGGGATCAAACACACACACTTGCTTAGAAGTTGAAGATGATGTAATTCCACCAGTGATATACAACTTGTTACCAAGCACAGTCCCTTCATGTCCGTACTTATTGACTGGATAGGGATCCACAAACTCCCATTTATCTTCAGTAATATCATACCGTTCAGTTGAGTAAAATGTTTCATCCCTGGTTCTCCCAGCCACTGCATAAACATACCTGCCAATCACTCCAACAGCAAACTCAGAACGTGGCACAGACATGTCTGCCATTCGTAACCAAGTGTTCTGTCTTGGGTCATATCTAAACACTTTGGATGAAGCATGAAACTCACCATCTGGCCCCAGTTCTTCCCCACCTAACAAGAACACGAAGTTATTTACAATGGCAAGGCAGTCTGGTCGTAAAGGTACTTGTGGACCCTCTAGTTCCCACCAGACCCTCGGTTTGTGCAAGAGTAGAATTTTACTGTTTACCATACTGTGTCCTATCATTCCTCTAAATACTGCAGTCTGGGGTTTGGCAGAACGAATTTTGTTCGATTTCATTTCCATCAAAGGCTGTTGGTGAATGCTATGAAAGTAATTCATGGCTTGGTCAACCTCATGTCGCAGCTGGCGGGAGTATCGATAAAACTCTGATGTTTTTACCTATGAATACATTTAAAAGATATTAAAATTCTGACCAAGAGAAACAATCCAGAAAACCTACAGCACTATGTGTCATTAGAAGATTATTTTACTTCATTTCATTCAGGCAATCTTGAGAGCAATTGCATTTATGCATGAAGGTTTAAACTGATGTATTGTTATCCAAAATCCAGAAGGCAATTTAGTGATTAAGAGCAGTGACTAACATTTTCAGCAGAATAATCACATGCAGAATTTATGCTGGAATTAGGCACGACTGAAATCCCCAAGTCTAAAAATCATTATTCCTTCTCCTGAAAAAAGATTCTGTTCATCTTTTGCTTAATCCATAAAGCACCCAAATTAAAAATTCACTCTTTTCCTGGGTTTCAGAGATACTCTACACACCCATTCTGTGGTAACCAAGGTCTACTCTAGTCTGGTTTTTTTTCTGAATTCTCACAAATGAAGCCTGAGCTCCCAAATGCTAGGCTCTGCTCACAGGGCTATTTAATTGCCACGGGGTAGGAAGGGAAGGTATCCAACCCCCTTCCTTCAGAATATGTGCTTGCACCAACCACTCATCATGATGACGACCTTATAGTTTCCCCTCTTTGAGTCCCCACACAGTCTAACACATGCCTTTAACAAAAGGAGGAAACATCTCAACATATAATCCTTTGGTTGTGCATTTCTTTGGCAAATTGCAGAAGTAGGCTTCAACTTCCTAGGTCAGAGTTACAACCTAAGAGCCATCCCTGCTCAGTTTTACTGGAGTTGTAGGCACAGGGGAAAATAAGAATTCCTTTCTGAGACCCCTCCTGCTATCTAAGCCAATTTAAGTGCCTGAGGCTGGTCCTGAGACCGGTCCTGAGACCATTCCAAAACACATCCCTGTCTTGAACATTTTAATTAATCTAGCTCGAGGCAGTCCTCAGCTCACCGTGGGAATCTCTTCAGAGGCTTCACTCCTCCTGTACAGTCTGGTATAACACAGCATTCTGAATCACTTCTAAAACGAATAAAAACCCGCTAGATGTTGCCAAATCCACAAATTCTCGATCAGATTTGATCCTAAATCCCAGTTTCTTTCACACAAAATTGGATTGCTTTCAAACAATCTGAAAGCCTTTAGTACCCACCAGCTCCAAATAAGAAGGAGTACTCTGAAAAAAATCTGAGGCCACTCTGAAATTTCAAGTGACCACAAGGTAACACCAGAAGCTACTATTTTTAAGTATCTTTTACCCCACCTCCTCCTATTCCCTGTTCCAAAGAACAAAGGCCTCAGGGGTGGTGGTATGAATTTTGACATATATAGAAAGCGATTTGGAAATTAATGTTCTTTATACCTTGTGAATAAAGTAGCTGCTTGTTCCATAAACACGTACTATTAAAATTTTGTTAGCCGTCTGTTAATCATCTCTTCCTTGTATAGTAATTAAGGCATTCTGCTGTCAAAGAATCTTTTTTTTAAAAAAATCTTTTGAACTGTTATTATTGAACATAATTTGCACAGGTTTTGAGACAGTTTGAAACACCAGATTTCAAAAAACCCCTGAATACTAACCTCCTATTGTAAAGCAATATATAGCTCAAGAGTGATAGTGACTTGATGTTTTTATTTACACTTTTTCTTTCCTCCACTTTAATTTTGACAAGTTCAACTTATCTTTGTTTTAAAAAAAAAAGAGGATGGTCACATGCAGATGACATGTATTATTCTTGCAGCAATATCCAGCTTCTTTCTACTGTTTTTACCAGAAGTGATTTTGGAGGAAAAAGGTTTACCCAGGTATGGTACTTACAGAACACCCACAGTAAGCCCAACTCTGCTGGGAACAACAGATCTATTTTCATCTTGCAAATAAAGAATATATCATACAAAGACAGATCTGCTCATATAGTATTTGTTAGAATAAATCATATACCTTGCCTGACTGAAAAGACTGAACATAAATTACAGAAAATATGCTGGCAGGGAGAACCACAGCACAGAAAAATGGTAAAATATAAAGGTTACAAAAAATGAAAAAGGAAGTTAAAATAACAAAGAATCATGGCTGGGCTACTTTATCTTTAAAAGGAACTTTCAAATTCGAAACCAGCACAACTACTTCAGGTATTCCCAAACTGGATCTATCCTCTTTGGAATTAAATAAAAATATAAATTATCTTTGTTCCACCTATACGCAGTTCACGTTTTCTTGGATAATTATGGAAGACAACAGGATCAACATGCTTACAACGTGAAGCATACCAGTAAAGCCTGGCAGAGATGAAAAATGTTTTTCTTTCTCCCTCAACATTTACAACTCTGTCATTAGATCTATAAATTGGAATGCCAGCCAGAAACTGGAATTAAAAAAAGCCTACATCCTCATCACTCTACTCCTTCATATAGCCTAAATCCCATACCCTGAGAGCATGCCAAAGGAAATAAGGAGTATCTCTAATTCCAGACACAGACCCTCATGACCAGGGAATCAATCTATCAGTTTACTACTGCTTATCTTGACAAAGGCACTCATGTCAAAGCAAAGCCTCAATCTCTTAGCTTTAACAAAAAAGACATCAAGAAGCAAATGCAACTCCCAGTTTTTAACACTCCTCTGTGACTGAAGTTCGTGGGGAAGCTTCGACAAGCACAGGTTTGAAGAGCTGAACATGAAAATACACAAGCACTAGCAGTTCTTACAATATGGAGAAAAATAATCCCACAAAACAAGAGTGATCAACTACCTCAGTTCTGGTAAGAAAAGGTAATTGGAGCATTCCTAGACTTGGCTGTTGAGGAAAAATATCCCTGGTTTTAGCCCTCCACCTTTCACCAATACAGCCTCTGCCATACAGGAGCAGTACCTCTGCTGAGGCTCAAAGGATGGTCGAAGATGAATGTTAGGATATGCCTGTAGGAAAGTACAGACTGCTCACACTTGCTTGATGCAAAGGAAAACAAAGCAAATGTAGGTCATTTGGCCCACTTTCAGTCATACTGTGAAATATCCCAGAATTATCTGAAAGCCCTGTTCAGCCCATAGTAAGGAAAACCGTCTGCCTACACTTTCAAATAATAGTACAGTAATTTTCATTACTTGTGTGTATAATCAAAAAAGAGAAGCATTAAAACTGAGGTAGTTTGGTGTTTAAAACAACTGTAAGTTGTGCACGTCAGCAGATGAAAGCACATGGCCTTTTGGGGGAACTTCTATCTGACACCCAAAACATGCATAAGGAAAGCCCTCAGCTGTCAAAAGTAGGCTTTGCCACTACCTGTAAGTAGCAACAAGAAGTTGATCAGTAAATATCTAAGTGCTTATCAACAGACCAAATTTCCTGTTAAGTTCAAATGGAGAAGCTCTGGAAGGAAATGTATCCATAATTACCAACACTCAAGCAGAACACACAGATTTCTGCAAAACAGATCGAAAGGTACATTAATCGTCATGAACCCTGAAGTAAAACAAATGTACATTCCTAAAAAGTACATCATCAACTCTGAACTGATAAAAATATATAAATGCTTCAAAGCATTTTCAAAGTTTAAAGAAAAACTGTTCTGTTATCTTGCTGGAGGGTCTCAAAGGCATTTTAAGCTGGACTTCCTTATCAGCCCCAATCTTACTGTAAAAAAAGGAATGCAATCCAAGCGCTAAAGCTTTGCTCATGTGATTTTTTTTTTTTCACATTATTTACATTCTTTCCAATTCTTTCTTTAATTTTCTGGAGAAAACCTTCTTAAAGAGGTTATGCTGGGACACAGCCCTAATGTAAGAGTTTCCTCAAGATCTCCAGAGATGGAGAATGAGAACTATTTCAATCTATCCACTACCAGTTACAATGGTTCACAGTCAGACTTTTAGCTACACAGACTAAGAACAGCATAAACAAAATCAAATGTGTCATTCCATAATAAAAGATGTAAAAATAATTAAAAACATCCACCCCTCTATTCGCCCCCTAGGCAGTCAATACCAAAATCACCACCATCCCTCCAGTCACAGTAAATTTGTGCTTAAATGCATTTTCTCTTATTCATTTTAAATCAGTGAAACACTCCATAAAAACTGCTGGCTTTCCAAATTAATGCAGCTATTAATCATTGCCTATTTTTCTGCTGTATTGCAATGCATGCTTTTCTAGTTGTAGCAGCTATGGAAGTCTCAGAATCTTCCATTTATATGAAGAAGTAAAACAAAAAATTAAGCCAATAATTTCTAATTTGCAAAGTGATCCCCCCAAAAGACCAGCTGTGTCCCATATTACGTTCATCAACATTCCCCCTCCCCCAAAACAATTATGCTAATTAATAAGCTGCAGGAAGAGCAATGAAATGCAAGGTAAATGTTCTGTAACATGTTTGACTTCAGTATATGGCTTTTTTAAAAAAAAACTTCCCTCATACAACCATTTACAGCTACTGCTCTATCTGTATTCTTGTTACTTAGGTTTATAACAAAAAGCTGTCAAAACCAGAAACAAAGGTCTCTTTTGAACTGCCCAAACTAAACAGCTATTATTTGTGCACCTGGTAAATAAATTTTAATACGTTATTATATGGGTGGATATTAAGTTCCTTCTGTAGAACTGCTAAAAAAAACCCCAAAGACAAAAAAAAGGAAAGCACAGAAAAATCTCAATGGCTCATAATGTGACTTTATCTCCCCTAGTCATGTAAACAGAGACCTATTTTAAAGATTCTAACCTATTGTGCTGAAGTTTTCTATGCCTGCCAATTCTGAATGTGTAAGTGATACAACTCAAACTCAGCTACTCAGAGTACAGAAGCAATGCTCCACCTTTCCAATGAACAATGATGGCATCTGTATCACACCTCTAAAGACCAAATTCTTACTCTTACTTGAAAAAAAGAAATCAAACTTATTTTACTAGAGATTAACCTGAATCAAAAGTAAAGATCCACCAACTCTACTAACAAGGATCCTTATTATTTTCACATCTACTTATCTCTGACCATATTCTAATCACAATTATAAGCCAGTATGAGAACTGGTCAGTACCAGTGAAGGGCTTTGAAGGGCTATTCTGCAAGTGTTACACATCACTTCAGTGTTTTCAGCCTAACCATGGAAAGGCACAGCCTCTGTGTAGCAAGGACAATGCCCTCAAATTGATTACCTGGCTGTTCCTGTTTAGCAACTGGAAAGAGAAATTGTCAAAGTCAAGCCGGAGTCTAACTCAATCTAATCTCTCAAATCAGAGTGGAGTCAACAGTCTATATGCCACAATTTAGAAGCTCAGCACATAATAAATACTGCTAGCAAATCTATTCAAATCAACAATAATCTTAACCCCCAAAAATATTAAGTGCAGCACCTATCTACAATAAGAGGGGCCCCCTAACCTCACCCACACTTCTTATTCTAAGCTTCAGCAAACTAAGTTGTAAAAGTAGATACATATGTACTACTAGACATGGAGGTAAATGAGAAAAAAAAATAAATTCAACACATTTAAGAAAGGTAAAGTCACAGTAACATAAAATAACAATGACATCTTCTCAAAAATTACTATTTTCTAGGCACAGGACAGCAGATATTCAAAGCTAATGTGTTATTCATCCTACCTCTACAGCAGAAGCTGGTGAACCTAGTGATTAGTAAGTTTTTGATTTAAGCTCACCATCTATAGATCAGCATGAGCTAGTCATAACAAACCTTACAGAACGGACATAGAAAACCCCTGGATTTTAAGGACAGAAGTTTTGAAACAACATTTCAATCTGAGTAATACACAGAAACTAAATGGAGCTTAAGCAGTATATTTCAGGGGAATCATGACATGGTTGCCTCCAGTAACATGGAGATTAACTCAATGATCCAGGTGAAAGGCACTCCAACTTCTATCTCCAAAATTCCTCAAGATTTACAGCACCATGGATATGTTTCATAAAAAAGGAAAGCACAACATGGATAGTGAAACTTCTGCTTTTCCCCAAACACTTTGCCTTTACTTTCTAACTATTCCCTATATCCTTACTTGATTAACCTCAAAAAAATATGTTGTGAATTCTGTAAGTTTTATTACTGAAGAGCTTAAATGATGTAATAATGTGATAAAAGTGCTATTTGGAACAAGACACTACACAATATCCCGCAGAGTTCAGCTCTTACTAGTTAAAAATGTTTTAACCTAATATAAACATTAGTGTTCTAAAATATGTTTAGGTATTTATTTTGTTTATGTCTATAGTCTAATATAGCATAGTAAATATATTTTATGTGTTATTACTTCCTATACTCAGTTCACACACACAGAAAAAAAATCCAAAATATAAAAATTCACTTGTCTGAAGTAACTAATAGCTCTTACAATCTGAAATACAAATAAGTATAAGAATTACTGCTTGGATGATCCAGTGGCCCCTAAAACCACCAAAATCAATAACCTTGTCTGCATATTCACCGGATACCAAAGTAAAAATATGTGGGAGATTAATTTGTAAGAAGCACAACAAAAACATGGGGTCTGAACTCCTATTAATTTGCTGAGAGGTGAAAAATACAGAAGTTGTATCTTATCACACAAAATTAACATTGTTAAAACAGCACAGATCAAGTAATTCCTAACCTGAACACTGTTACTGGCCTGTAAGAGAACTGCTTACAAAGTATTGTAATCTCTACTGTTAACAGATATTCAGAGATTCTCAAGAACTAGAAAACAACAATTTTTTTGTCTGTTCTTCAACGGAAGAGTAGAAAAGGCAAGTTCTCTTTTAACTCTTACTACATACAATGAACAGTTGAACTATAAGACCACCTGTTACATAGAATCCTCTGATATTTAAAGTAAATCATTACATTTGATACCATCAATAACTTTTGATTGTATTATGTCTTGTGTACAACCAAGCGTATGTGTAACTTTGCAGGATCAGGGCTTACTTCTAACTGCTGTGTAACAGCACAAGCACTGAAGATACAACAACAACAACACTCTGCAGATTTAAGAGCAGATGTTATTTTTCATTTGTAAATAACTCTCCCCTGTACTTAAGCCACGTAAGATCTATGGTCACTCTTTGATTATATTGATAACAATTACCATAACATACACCCTACATATTATGTGCAGGTCTAAAGCCTCTGGAAAGCAAGAAGCAACTGTGGAAAATAGTTAAGAACGTTTGAAATCAAACTAGATACAAGTGACCTTATTTCAAAATGTCTTTTCCATATAAAGTCATGTATAAACACGTACTGCAAACATACCTGTTCTCCAGCCACTGTAGGTATTATTGTCTAATAACCAAAGACAATACTTCTAGATGTTTGCCTTCTATGCTTTTCTTTATTAGAAAAATAAATGCTATCATTTTGTTCCTTCTCATAGCTTCAGGAATCTTACCTATTTAATGGCATGCTGCCCTAGCTAAATGATGAATCCTGCCTATTGCTTTTCAAATGCACCAACCTTCTCAAAAACACTGGATGGTGTCATCAAACAAAACCTGATGTTCTGAATGATGGTGTCCGTATGCCTCCAGCGTCTTCTATCATGGCGCAGCCAGGCCTGGACAGCTTCATACAGCTCTATCTCTGGAAACCTGCTCAGATGATCATTATCCAAGTAAGACATGAGCTTCTCAAAGCTCAGATATGAAAGGAAGTCAGGTCTGGACATGAGTGGCACAAAATTCTCTAGCAGAAAGGAATCCAATTTTTCCCTGACTCCTTCGATGTTTACACCAAAATCATCCAGAAGTCTCATAATTTCTGCACAGTTTTCTAAGCAGATTTTAGCTAAGAGAAAAGAGCAGCAAAACTTTACCACCTCTATAAGCTGGACATACATGGCAGCCTGAAGGATTTCATGAACAGTGTTCATACTCAGTTCAATAGTTCCATAGTACATGAATTGGAGGACATGGCTGAAGCCTGTAGCTGTCAGACCTTTCAAATGGATTTTGTCCTGATCTCGTTCTCGCATGTCAGCTGTGAACATAATCCTGAAGTAATCACTCTGGGTGGCAAGCAGTGCTTTATGGGCCTGAAATTGGTGGTCTTCAATGACAAGTGTGACATCAAGAAGCAATCCCTCCTCATACAGTGCTCTGAATCCTGCAGAGACACTGGTGTCATGGATGGAGGAGCTAAACCCTTCCACGTCCCCTGCCATGAATCACCTGGGGGGAAGAAAAAAAATAAATAAAAATAAAAATAAATCATAATTTCTAATAACATATTACAAGCCCTTCCTGACCAGATAAATCCTAACTCAGATTGCTTTGATTAGGACTTGAAAGTCTTCACCATTCTTTTCGTTTTCTCTCTGGCTGAAAAATCAACTCAGGAAACAACTTAAAACACAAACTTTAAGTATTTCTCCCCCAACCAAATATTCTCATTTTAAAGACAGGGTAATGTACAAAAATAACTACACAATACTGCCACAACGATTCCTTACTCCAAGTTAATTCATGGTCATATAATGAACTAAAAAGGTTGTCATGGTTTTTTCCTCTCCCCTCTGTCAATCTTTCTAAAGAATTTATCTCAGGGGAGCAATAAAACACCCACTCTTGAATATCAAAGGTTTCAAAAAGGAAGCCAAACTTCCTTAACTTCAGAAACAAGCTTCAGTAGATCTGCACATGGTAAGATCTAAAAAAAAAAAATTTTATTATGTTTTAAAATCTATGTCAATTTACTCAAAAGTTATTTGAAGGAAAATGAACATTTTCAGAAATACTATTTGAGATTGTGTACTTCACTTCTCCTGTAAAAACACAGTCCCATCATGTTCCCCCTGTTTCTTACTATAGCGATTAATATTAGATTATGAGATTTATGAAGTGCAAAATACTAAGGCAATAAGAAGCACTGGCAAGAATAGGTCACAAAAAATAATATTCCGTATAGTGGTCTTAGTGAAGCTTAATTGCTCATTAAGCATTTGCAGACGTAGCATTACTTACATTCAAGCTATAATTAAACTGCAAATAAACCAAAAAGAAATCTAAGAGTAGCAGGATCCTACCCTGGTAAAGTCAAGGAAGATAAATACTCAATAATCAAAATAAAAACTTATTCAAAATCCAGAAATTTCTCAAAATGTTGCTCAAGTTCCTTGGGTTTAGGTAGGGTGAAGTTGCACAAGGCAGCTTGAACCAATTAACAATTCATCAAAGAACAACAGCACACTCCATTTTCCTTCTCTGTCTCATTCTGGGACCTGAGCTACTGCTGCCTACTTTGAGCCATTTCTGGGGTTCATTGGGCTTCTCCAGAAAGTCCATTCAACTCATAAACATGACTAAAAAATAAACTAAGAGCAGGGAGGGACAAACGTGAAAAAGACACATGACACAAACATGACCACCCCCACTCCCCAGCACACACAAAACCTCAAAACTAGAAATCTTTCTGCTTCCCAGTGAGCTGAATTCTGACTTGACACTGTGGGGTTTGGCACAAGAACCAAACTGATGCAGAGGGCAGGACACATACTTGAGCAGGAAGAGAGAGAAAGAGCAACAACGTCCCTATTTATTATTAATTTACTATTAGAATAGGTTCATCTTGTTTTATTCCTCTTCATCCCACCTTACATTACACTGCAACTTTCCCTCAGATATTTGTTGCATTTAACTCTGAATTTCCTATAACAAGTAAAGCTAATAATGTTTTGGTACTAGTAACCCACATGAAAAGCTAAATAATACCAACAATTAGAAAAACCTGCAGATTCTCTATGTCATAAAACTTCACACAAGTATATGGACTCAGAAGTGACTCTAGGGTGGCCCATGTTTCACAGCCTCACAGAGAAGTTACCACTTATCCCCACTTCCTCAAGCACCACATTCTGGCTGCTGCCATTGTAACAGGAATGCATTTTATTAGACTCACCAATGGATAATCATTTCCTCTCCTTCACTCCTCAGATCCATCCTGGAAAACCAAACTGGAGATACCCTTTGTCTGTGCAAAATTAATCTGGTGAGTGGGTGTTTGTAGCCACACCTCATGGAATTAGCACCACTCCCACACTGTTAAAGTCTAATGATGGGTTCTGTGCACAATAAAGTCAATGCTGGGAGTGTTCATTACAATTAAGGCCTTCTCACAAAATTCCTGAAAGGAAGAGCAGGAGCAAAAGAACAAAGATGACAATCCAATCACTTTCTCACCAGTATCCATGATAGCACCTTCCCCTCAATGTCACTGAAGACAAAGAGAAACATGCAAACTGCTCTGGAACCTCATATTGTGAGACTCTTATTCCTCAACATCAAATGCCTACCAGAAAGAAAAATTACCATCAGATATTTTTCTTAGTTGTTGCCAATTCTTACACAAAAGCAGATGAAGAAAGAAGCACTTCGCTAACTCTTACCACCTCAAAAAGAAGCAACCAACTGAAGAGGAAGCATAGAGCCTGACTTTACAGGATTTTGCTTTCTAACTGGATTTCTGATACCAAATAAAAAGGTAAGCACCAATATTAGGTTTTTTCCTTCTTTCGCCAGAGCACTTGTAACTCCTCTCCTCCCATCCCCAGTTCTCTGATGTTTAATAATAGCTGAGCTCATACCTCACTCTTTCCTGTTCAAGAGATTTAATGATCACTTGCCTTTAAATGGGCCACTCATCTTCATAAAACACACAGACTTGAAACAGCTCTTACTGCTGTCTGAAATCAGCCAAGAGTTTCAGTGGTTACAAGGACTCTCAGACAGTACAACTGTGTAAGTTACAGTGCTTTAGGAGACCAACGAGGACTCGGCTCTGCGTCAGTTCCATGATCAGGGTTAAAAACGGGAAAGGACAGTTGGAATTTACAAATGTGAGAACAAGAATAGAGTAACACAACAGTGTATCGGCAGGAGAAAAAGTCAAAAATGAAGCAACATTCCCCAGGTGGCTGAAGCAATATATGTTCATCTGGAAATAATGGGATATCCCATCACACAGGCAATGTCACTTAATGGGATTTCTTCAAAACAGTATGTACATTACTGCGTACCTGAACAACATAGAAAAGCCACAGCAGCAAGCTCCAAACACACGGCAGGATCTTTGCCCTTTCCTTGAGAAAGATAATTACATTACGGATACTCCACAAATAAAAGGAGAGAAACTAACTCGTACACAGGATGGCCCTAAAAGAAAGGCCTCTTTCACCACCCTCAAAGAAGCAAAAAGGAAAAGTTGGCAAGGGAAGTTAAGCAGAGAGAGATGGTAGTTGCACCTCCAGCGCTGCTTTTAAGGATCAAAACAAGTAAATCATACTCAAAACAAACAAACAAAACCCCAAAACAAACAAAACCCCAAAACAAACAAAACCCCAAAACAAACAAAACCCCAAAACAAACAGAAACTACAAACAAAAAACCCCCCAACCAAACCAGCACTAGAGAATGCTGGGCAACTGGCTCTAGGTGGCCCAGGTGACCTCCAGAGGTCCCTTACAACCTCATCTAGTCTGTCAATCTGGGATTGTGTTGCTTTTACACAGACACTGCACTGATGTGGGGATTTTTTTGGTGACCTCCTTTTTAATTCTGATTATAAATATAAATAAAACTAATATATAAGCAAAAAAAAACCCCAACCATATATACGTTACTATCCTTCAAATTTTAAATCTAACAAGTCAGGAATCACTGAAATATTAAGAAATAAAACCCACCTGTGTTTAGGGAACACCTCTTAGGGTTCCAATTTTATACATCTCCTACAACTGGCTATTCCTCAAAAATATTTAAAACTCTTAGTCAGCCACAAATCTCCACAAGGGTAACAAAGTGGTCAACACACAGAAATTATTATTTCTGAATGTTTTAAAAATGTGGGTGTTTAAGTCACTTAATCCTTCTTTTCACATTCCTGCTGATATTGCTTTTAGTAAATCTAGAGTTTTCAATATCAAAATATTTTTCCTCCCAAACAGCAGTGAGCATTTAATGGATTATTTAAATAGGCACAAAACCAGTAAGACTTCTCCTTACACCATCTAAAGAAGCTTCAGAATTCTATGAGTGAAAGGCAAAAGGACTACTTGTCTTCCTGCATTAAATAAAAGGAGTAAATATCCTTTTTTTGGCATAAAGCCCATATACATGATCAGCAGATAAATTTTTCTTTAAAACAAAAAAATGTATTGCCAGTGCAAATACACAAAGGGGTTAAAATACTACAAAAAACTACTGAGAAACTAAATAATTAAATGCATATTATGCTTAACTGGTAAAAATCTTCATTTCTAAAGCTAACGTCCTCCATCAAAAGCAAATAGCAATGTGGTAGTTCAAACATTAAAAAAAGCAATACAAAATACTCTCAAACGAAGTAATTTTTCTAAAGCATAGCTATGCCATTCCTCCCACACACACACACTTGCAATCTTTGATGTAATTCTATGCACTATTCAAATGCTGCAGTTATTTCCCAGAGGACAATACATAACGATTTTTTAAAAATATTTTCAATAAAAATGGAAAATTCAGTTAGATTTTCTTCATGCATGCAAATCACAGCAGCACACTTAATCCTAAGGAAGACGTGGAGCCTGCAGTGGTCTATAGGAAAACTGGAACAAAAAAAGATTATTTTGTATAAACAATGAAGGGGAGGTGGGGGACAATCTACGTTGACATTCGTTATTGTTCTGCACATATTAGAGCTGATCGGGGTAATGCAGCACAGGAAGTCGGACTCTGCTGAAAAGCCAAAAGAGAAATACATTTAACCTTATTAGCTGTTCCTGACATTTTTTCCTCTTTTAGCACATAATGCATTAGAGTCTACAGTGCTGTGACTGTAAAACCACTTACTTGGAACACTGATTTCTCATCTTTATTCTGCAGCTGTAATAAAAGTCTGAAAACCCTACTCCAGACTGCTTTCTCTTGCTAAACAAGGAGAACCTTCTTTCCTCAGGGTGTCTGAGGCTCTTAGTCACAAGCAGAAGAAATAGAGTCTAAATGCACTGGCTATTGAGAAGCAAGTGATAGAATACCTGCTTTTGACTCATGCCCTCCTGGATTTAAAACCTCTCCAAAAGCAGTACTACCTGAAAAAGAGCCCTTTGAGTATGTGTCTTTATGTAATATGTAAGCTTATATGCATTTTCTAGGGACAGAAATGTATTGTTCTAGGAAAGTATTGACAATAGCAAGTCTAGCACATCAGCTCAAAGGAAAATTTCTGCTTTCCTTTACTGTTGTTCCTCAGTAACTCATTTGGGATGCTGAGACAGAACCAGCAAGTTTTGTTTTGTTAACTGATTATGGAGTACTTGTTCATTTTACCTAGCCCATAGATATTTTAAGAAATCACCTTTGTGAACACAGCTGAACAACAAATTTTCACATCATAAAACACTGTTATCTATGAGTTACACCAGAAGATATTTCATCAGACACACAGAACCATGCTTTGGTTACACAAAGTACTAAAATAGTTTAAAATGCAATAATCTCTTCCATCCACCAAATGCATGCATTTAAATGTAAATTTTAAAGCCATTATGCATGCTTTATTTGGTGAGGTGCACAGGAAAGGCTGCCTAGAGCAGAATTCTTTGACCCTAGTTTTGTTAACACGCTTTTCTGCGGGAATAGGACATTTCTCCATAGTCAAATGTTATACACACATATGAAAATACAATACAACAAGTATTTGAACACACTAGCAAACATTCACAACTGCACACATGGCTGAAGGCTGGGCCTTTGAATGCAGTGTACTATACTGAGTAAGAATGCAATTATAACATACACAATATAAATAATTTATCCCCCAAATTAAACCTTTGTTTACATGGTTTGACACTAAAACCATTACATTTTGTCCACCATTTTTCATCATCATTTCCCACTAACAGCAATAGAAGGAGTCATGTGACGTGGGATAGATCAATAACCGGTGGATATCAAAACATTCTGTTGTTGCAACAATTGCAAATGTAGGGAACAAAGAAATTCATCCAGTTTCCATCTGTTTTGCCTAAAATGCTTTATAATTAATACACTAAATTTGGGAAACAATTTATCTTAAACTATTGTTATGTTCATGTTTAAGACTTCACCCAATCCATCCTGAGAATTCCAAAAGCACTGGATTACTTGAGAAGCAAGAAGTTAGGAGCTTACCAATCACTGCCAGTCAGAGGAACTAGACTGCCAGAACTCCAGAAATTAACACTTGGCTACTCCTGAAAGCTGTCCACACTCCATTTCTTAGGGGCACACAGCCGACCAGGACAGCTCTGCTGACGATCTCTGCCCATGCTGCTGTCTGGGAGCAATCTGAATCAGATGATAGCAACAGTGGCACTTTGTATCAGGCCTCTCTGAGGTGATTACGGATGTGCCAGAAGCAACAGAACTATTTACAACCAAACCTACTAAAAGTCAGCATGGATTGTGCCTCAGCTCAGTATGGCTGTTCTTCACACCAAGTGTGCCAGAACCTGTAACCACACTTCACAGACACTAAGACAGCTTGAACCATCTGTCTGAAAGGTCACTGCATCACAACACCTGTACAGAAAAACCTGCTCCCAAACACAGAGCAAGCTCAGCTCTATGCTCTTCCAACTGCATTTACTGACACCAGAACAAGTGCCCGGCATAAAATAATTGATACATCCACAAAAATGAGAACTGTCTTTAACTGGAAAAACTTGTATTACTAATACATAAAAGTTAAATGATGATAGTGTTGAAAACTACGGATTTGCCACTGCTCTCAAAGTGGACAGGACTGCTCTCCCCTGAGTGACAACAGTCCTTAGATATGTATATATTTATGGCTTATAGAATGATTAATCTTTTCAAATGTAACAAAAAGGTGTGAATAAAGCATGATTCTCTCACTGTGAAGATATTTATTAAGAAAATTATGGTGTATTTTATACTCAAAAATAGCAAGTTAAGCATCTGTTAGTAACAAAAAATCCTATCCTTTTTGACTAATCACAAATTTTTAGCATAAGAAGGGAATGAGCTACAAGTAGTATTTAAACTATACGAGTAAAAATATTTTAAATCTAAATTGGGATTGCTAAACTACCCCCTCCATTTGTCTTTTTGTTATCTGTATCTTTATTGCTAACTTAGTAAATACTCCTAGCATCTTCTGAGAAAATTACATTAATTGTACCCTTTATACGAGACACACAGGTTTTGACCTCACTGCCAAATGTCAAACTCACTTGTCAGAAACACAGAAATTTCAAACATATTTAATTTCTTCGCATATCCCCCAAACTGGCAGCTAGATGAATGAAGAAGGTCTGATGTCTCCAGTGTGAGCTCAGTGGTTATCTGCTGTGCTCTGCTTGCTGAAAGGCAAATCAACACATGTGTAGAACCAAGCCAGCCACAGGGTATAATTAAGGAAAGTGAAGGGAGATGAGTGTCAGCAGGAAAGTTTATAGGACATGTGGTAGAAATTAAACACGTTTGCTAGGTGTTAGAAGGGAAAAGACAGGAAGTATGCTGGTGCATGGTGGTATGCTCAGGGGATCTGAATGTGAACTGGGGCAATGGTGGAGCAAGAGATGGGTTATCCCAGGGGCAAGTACACATAACAAGTCCACAGAAGCCAGACTTCAGTAGTTCTGTCCTTTTATCCAGTAACAGCTTTATGATTCTCCTATTCCTCTTCTAAATGGGGAGAAAAAAATCCCAAACCCCAAACAATAAAAAGGCAAGAACTTTAAATATTTAAGTGACGTTTCAGTATTCACCAGCTAGATCAAAGCTCTAGTACCAACCCTGGGTAGCTCTACTCGTTCAGCTCACGGATACTTTTTTCCTGATCAGCTACCACGGGGGAGAAATGGCCATCTTCGGGGCAGGAACTCAGATGACCTAGTTCAGCCTGTCTGCTCGCAGGCTCAGCCCCGCTCCGCGGTGAGCGGAGCTCGCAGGCCGAGCTCCACGGGAATCGGGGCCGGCAGGCCCGGGGTCCGCGACGAGCGGCCGCAGGAACCCGAGGGGCCCGGCGGGGCTGCGGCCGCCCCAGACCCGCCAGGCTTTCGGTGTGCCCGCCCGGCGCGGCCGCGCCCGATCCCCGCTCCAGCCCCCCCGCTCCCCCCCC
>VWZT01012485.1:27551-56513 GCA_013397055.1 Pachycephala philippinensis | reverse complement strand
GGGCCAAGATGGCGGGGGACGAGGCGGGAGTGACTCTGGGGCAGCCGCACCTCAGCCGGCAGGATCTCGGCACTTTGGTGAGCGCCGCCCGCGGGGCGCCCAGGAGGGGGATCGGGCTCCCGGGGCTCGGCGGAGGCGCCCAGGGAGCGCAGGGAGCGGGCGGGCCGCTGTGGGCGGGTGAGTGGGGGGTGCGGTCCGAGGGGCTCCGAGCCTTCTGCCGGGCCCCACCACGGCTGGTGCGCGCTGAGGGGGCGCGGGAGGCGGCGGCGCCTCGGGGGGCCGAGTTCAGCACGCTGGGACCGAGCCGAGGGCAGGGGGACGCGAGCGCGGGGCAGAGCAGCGGCGCAAGGGAGCAGGTCCTGCCGGTCCTGGTGGGTGTGGGGCGCCCGGGCCAGGCGCTTCTCTTCGCGATGAGTGCGAGGCTCATGGGTCCGTGTTCCGCCTGTGCGAGTGAAGCTTTTGTGGTTCACTGGTGGGTGCAGTTTTCTCCGTGTAAGGTTTGCCTTGTTCTGTGGTATTAAAGACTCTTCCCTTTCCAAAGTAGAACCATAAATTTGCGCTGTGTTTCTCCAGCAAGTTCGAGGGGTTGGCTACCAGCCCTGTCTGGGTTGGTTTGCGAAGAAAAATTTTTTGACTATTAACAACTCTCGAGAAATACCAGTTCTACCTACCACTGTAACTACCACTGCAACCAGTTGCGGTGGTCTCCCGCTGTGGTAGTCTTGCCTGTTAAATGTCTCGCCTGGGCTGCCTCACTTATTACATTTGTACGCTAGTAGAAGTGTATATGTACTGTGTATTTCAAATTCAAGTGTATGTATAATGTATATAGCCAAAAATCCTGTTGTTGTGTCCCTGGTGTTCAAACTGGAACAGCTTATTTGTCTTTACAGTAATTATGTTCGATGTTCCTCGGGCTTGAGCACGTGTATTCTCTTTGTGTTACGGCGAGCATGTCAGCTATTTCAGATAGTTTCTTTACTTCCTCTCATTGTTGACCGTGGCATTTCCTAGTCGGAAAAGGCAGAGATAGGGAGTAGCTGGAAGGTCAGCGGGAATTACCTTTAAGGCCTATTCTGTCGGCCCTTCAGTGCTTATAGCTGAGTGGAGCTTCTTGCTGAGCAATAGCCTTAGACCAGTCCTGAAGAAAAAACTCCATGCGTGCATAATTGTGTGCACCAGGAAGAATTTTCCTGATGGGAGGAATTGCATCAGGCTGAAGTTCTGGTCGCCTGGCCACATAGTGCCATCTGCAGGTCACGTTCCCATCGCTGGGAAGTCATTTTAAGTTCGATATACAAGAAATATAAATTTAATTGTGTGTCTTGGGTGTTCAAAACTTGTTTTGTATTAAAAATGAACATTTTATTCGTGTCATACTTGAGAACAGAATGGGTGAACTTACGTTTTTACACAGATCTGTTTGAGCATTGTGCACAGAACCTTCATGTAACAGTGTAAACAATATGTGATTTAATGTGTGTGTTATTTGTATCCAAGCAAAACATTTATATCTTGTCCTGCACCAAGGACTCTTTTGGCATCATGAATCTTTGCTTGAACTGAGTGGCTCATCCATATGAATTCAATGCAGGATGGAAATTGGATGTACAGGGGAACATTTCAGTGGATTTCAACACTTGTCCATTATGTGGACAAACAGCTTTAAAAAAACCTAAACAACTCTTTCATAGTTGTTTCTTTATCTGTACAGGGTGTATTTGTGAGTTCTTTATTTTCCCGGTGGCTATCAATAAGTTCACACAACAGACTATTTAGGAGAGCAGAATTTTTGTCTGGTACCTGAAGTAGCAATAACAATATCTGAGGAAAAAAATAGCCACTAAAAAGAATAAAAATCCGTGGTGCTAATGAAACCTCTGGACCCACTGACTCAGAAGTGTTAGTTGTAATTATATATTGGCTGTAATGGAACCTTACACCAATTAAACAACTGTTTATTGACAAAGCTTTGTTTTTAAAATATTAGTGCAGTTCATCATGTAGCCTATTGAAAATGAATTTGCCTGTTGTGTGTAATTTAGTTTTGGGGGTAGGTAAGCATTTGGGATGTTTTGTTAGAAGCTTCTTTTGAGGTTTTTTGTTTTGTTTACCATTACCTTTAACACCTTGCAGCCAGTGCTGATTTACAGTCAGGGTTTTGAATTGTAGCCTGTACTGATTCACAAGCAGGACTTGGTTCCCTTTTGGTCATATCTCACACACTTAAAAGACTGGAATGCATATCATCTAACTGGATTTTGCTGAGTAGAACTACTGGTTAATTTTCAAGTTTCTATATTTTTAACTTTCTAAACATTTATATACAAGGTGAATAAATTCTAAAATCTCCCTTATACAGGATGTTACCAAGTTGACGCCTCTTTCACCAGAAGTCATCAGCAGACAAGCAACAATTAATATAGGTAAAAACAAACTTATAAAAAAGAGGGGTGCGTTCAGGTTACTCTTTTTGGTGCTCATGCAGTAGCAGATGGTGCCTATGTGGTAACACTTTCAAGGAATTTGTACAGAAGTAGTTACATAGTAGTTTTAGGAACTTGTCAAGCCCTTTTGACTGGAAAGGCACCAATTTTACTTCAGGAACACAGTTGAATGGCATGGGGAGTAGTTGTTAAAGCAAAGTTCATTTTACCTTGAAATTAAGCATTGAAATGAGTTTCATTAAAGTGCAAAGATCTGTCCATTGGGAGCTCAATTTTGGATCTTGTTTAAATAAAAATGATTACAAATTCCATATATACTTCTGATGGGGGTTCTGGACTTACTGGCTGTGGAGAATTTGGGGTAATTGTGTATTGATTGTAGTGGAACATTGCGCAAAATTAAACAGTGGTTTATTGACAAACATTTCCTTTTGAAACACAGGTACAATTGGTCATGTAGCCCATGGAAAGTCGACAGTAGTCAAAGCTATATCTGGAGTTCATACTGTCAGATTTAAAAATGAACTGGAAAGAAATATCACAATCAAGCTGGGTTATGCTAATGCAAAGGTGAGTCATTACTGTAAATGTAGCACCTATGTTGCTAATATACTTCAGGGGGGATGTAAGCTTACAGGTAACTAACCCTTGAGGAGTTAAACCTTTTTCAATTTTAAAAAATCACAGATTTACAAGCTGGATGATCCAAGCTGCTCGCGACCAGAGTGTTACCGATCCTGTGGAAGTAGCACCCCAGATGAGTTCCCTACAGATATTCCTGGCACCAAAGGGAACTTTAAACTAGTCAGGTAACTGCTTTAAATGACTGGAATAAATTGTGTTTACTTCCCTTTCTATGAAAAGAGGATTCAGCTGTGAGGTGAATGGGTTCTGGCAGACTACCCATTCTTAGATGGGGCACCCCTGAGCTAAGATGTTGTCTAAACTGTCGTGAATTCCTTGGTGGTTGGTGGTGACAAGCACTCCATGGTACAGCACAGCTCTGTCTGCTGTCCTCAGCTACTTGCAGGACTTCGAAGTGAAATATTTCTGCTGTTAATTATAAGTACATTTTAAACCAGCCAGATTGAGAACTAATGTGGACCTCACAAACGCATCTTTAAAACTCCTTTTGGGAGGGTGACCTTTGTTAAACTTTTTCTTCCTAAAGGCAGAGTTTTTAAAGCTTTTTAAATGTATATATGAAAGCCTGATGCTTAATGTGAGGTCAGGTCTCTAACTGGAGGCCAAGTGTTCTTTATTTACTTGATTCCTGATGAAGTATAGCACAGTCTTTATGGAAGCGTAGTAACCACAACAGTTGTTACGTGGGTCTGCACAATGATTGCTCAAATGAGAGCAGTCATGAAGACTGTTGTACAAGATTCTTAGTTTGTGTTTATGGTAAAATACATGTGGGACTGTAACCACGTGTCTTTGCTTTTCTCAGGTTCCCAGCAGAGCACTTGTACTAAGATTAACTTCTGTTGGAGTGTGACAGGCAGGCAGCCATTGTGAAACAACTGGTTAAAAGCTTTGCATTCTTTATCCTGCTGGTTATTTGCTTGTAGTAGATTTGTATCATCAGCAAAGCAGCAAATCAGTCCCTTGCTTTTTGGTGGCCTGCCACCAGAAACAAGGGTTCTTCACTGGATAGGTTCAGGAAAGAATATAGTGAATAGAATATTGGTCTGCACAATAAAATCATAAGGTTGGAAATGTAACATCATCTCTGTAGACAAATCTTTGAAGTGCAGTTATAACCATGTAATTAAAGATGCTTAATTTCCTAAAATTGGAGAATGGGAGATGCCTTTTAAAAGAGATGAGAGAAATCCCATTTGGTGTGTTGTGGTTTGGGTTAGTGGTGGTGGGTTGGTTTGATTTTGGGTTTTTATTCTGGTGCATCTAACTCTAATCTAATTTACAAGTAAATTGGTGAAATATTAAAGAGGAACTTAATGTGGATATGTGGTATTAAATCTTAAAACTCAGAAAAATTATTCAGTAGCTGTTCAGTAGCATTTGTGTTCTTTTAGAACTTTTTTGAAAGTAGTTTATCTGTTCTAAGGATACTTTAACTTAGTCTGCCTAATCACTGACATTAATCAGTCAGAGGAATTGTTGGTAACAGGCTTTTGGATTTCTCTTTCACCCTCTCCTACAACAGGCATGTCTCTTTTGTGGATTGTCCTGGGCACGATATTTTGATGGCTACTATGTTGAACGGTGCAGCAGTAATGGATGCAGCTTTACTGTTGATAGGTAACAATTGCTACCCAAAACCAGAGCTCCATTTTGTAGTATCATGAAGAATTTTATACGGGCTTTAAAATGTCCTGGGATGTGGTGAGCAATTTAAACAAGTGAATGCTTTTGAGATGTGTTAAAGAAAATAAAGTCATGCTAAAAAGGCAGTGTACTCTAACAAGCTGGCTTGTTTTAAACACAGCTACCCATACTCACTAGTCTGGTAGCTGGCCCCATTGATAGAAGCTAGGTAACATGAAACCTGGTAGTAGTGTAGTACTGTAAAATTTTTATCACTTTATGGAAACAGATAAGCTGATTGGGAGTTTCTCTGAAGGCTCAATTTCCTTTAAATATGCATGTAGTCTTTGCCATACAGTAGAGTTCACAAACAGTAAACCCAGATAAATATGGACAAAATTTAAGTACAGGAGACTTAATGTAATCCAGACAACTTTTGTCCTGATTTGCAAGCAACAGGAAGTGAGTAAAACTAATTTTTTATAGGTATAGAACATTATAGTGTTCTGTAGTGATAGCAATTATCCTACCTTGATAGGGTATGTCAGCAAAAGAAAAAAAACCAGCTTAAGATACTGTAATTTGAAGTCTGAGATAAATGATGAGCTGTCATTTCTTCTGCCTGTTTATCTCTAGAAAGTGTGATAGACCAAACTTCAAGCAAGATTAACCACCATAATGGCACATCAGCCAAAGCTGGCTTCTTAGATGGCTGAAATCTAAACCATACTGATAGCAGCCTTATTCACATACTTGATAGAATTATAACAGAGTTTGGGGATCTTGGTATTTTTACCAAATCTTTACTGATAAGAAAATGTCATGATATTTCTTGAAAGGTGATTTGTCTATTATGCTGCAGTCAGCACTGAAATATCTGAAGAGCTAAAGGATGGAGAAAATCAAGTTAGGTGTTAGTAGCTTCGGATATTTTAGGTGGATGTTCCTACTGGGAGCAGGTAGAATGGGGGAACCTCTCTGGTAGCCTCTCATCTGTCCTGCATTGTGTGGAGGCTACAGCCAGCAGTTATGGGGGAGAATAGGTGCTTATTGACTTGGTTGCTTCATGTGTAGCTTACTGAGAGACAGCTGTCTTTTTTTTTTTTTTTTTTTTTACATAACAATAGCGGATGGAAGTAAATGCCCTTACTGTAGGAGTTGTGTCCATCTTTATAGTTTCTGTATTCCAGTTACTTCTCTTCTTTCAGCTGGTAATGAGTCATGCCCTCAACCTCAGACCTCAGAACATCTAGCTGCTATAGAAATCATGAAACTGAAGCACATTTTGATTCTACAGAATAAGATTGACTTGGTGAAGGAGAGCCAGGCTAAAGAACAGTATGAACAGATTCTTGCATTTGTACAAGGTAAGTTTTCAAGAGCAGAAATCCAGTTAGTGGTGGAAATTCAGTGTAGAGACATGGACATACTGTTTTTCTATATGTTCATAGAAAAGCTTCTCTTAGCCAATGCTGGTGTATATGGTCTGTTAATGTGAAAATTAGACCCTGGGAGTTGTGCTGCTTGCCTGTTTCAGACTGCTTACATACAATAGTGTTACGGCTCTGGGTCAGAGCTCTAGACGTAAAACTAATATCAATGGCTCTTACGTAGTAGCTTTCAGTGGATTTGTGATTTCTTCCTGGATTGCTTTTTTGGTAGTGATTTCACTGATTTTACTGCAGTGCAGGAGAGAAGGAAGCTGTACTTGTTAGGGGACACCTTGTAGGTATAAATATATTAAATTTTTTTATCTAATGATAAAAGATTGCTCTTTCATCTGTCTCTGTAAATACAGTTTAGGCAGTGTTACCCTACCCTGTAAAGTTCTGCTCACCTTTATAGTGCTTTGAGTTTTATCTTTCCCAGGAGCTTCTACTGTTATCCCTGTTTATCTGCAGTAGGTGGGGTATGTGACAAACTGCAGAGCTAGATTGTCACCATCAGAATTAGCCAATGAGTCTGTCTTTTTTTTTTTTTTTTCTTTTTGTAATTCATAATTGTTGCCTTGCAGCAGCTGTTCATAACAACTCTGTCAGAGTGGCTTGACGTGTAAATCTGGACTTTGAGAACTGAAGCTATCACAAGAAACATAGATGAAATTAAAAGTAATGATGTCTAACAAACCTGGATTACTAAATGCATTCTTCTGTAAAATTAGGGTTTTTCTAAAATATGTATTTGTATTGCAAAATTTGAAAACCAGAAATCATTAAATTAACAGGAAATTTAGTTTGTCATAATGAAATCTGACTGTAAAATTGATACTGATGTAACCAATTCTGGGATGTTGATCTCTCTTAAGAAACCTTAAAAATACTTCTGATCACAATGTAGGAAGTGAATTCTCCCTTAGAGTGGAAGATTATCTTGCACATTTTCAGAATGCCTCGAAAAGTAGGTGTGGCTGATTTGAGCTAAAGTGTTGAAGGGAAGGATAAATGCTCTGATACTGCTTTGGGAAATACACATAGAACATGCCATGAAATTCATTAGTTTTTTTTTTACAAGGACAGAACATTTGGTCATATTGTACTCTTATTAAGGCTTAATGTTGAACTTGATTTTGTTTTAGGTACAGTTGCAGAAGGAGCTCCAATAATTCCAATCTCAGCACAGTTAAAATACAACATTGAGGTGGTTTGTGAGTACATAGTGAAGAAAATCCCGGTCCCTTTGCGAGACTTCACATCTGAACCAAGGCTCATTGGTATGTAAATGCTCAGGCCTGGGTGTCTGTGGCCAAACATTTTTTGAACGTGCCTAGCACATGCTAAGTGCTCTAACCAGAGGTGGGTTTAAAATTTAGAACACTCTTATTTTAAAACTTGCATGTTTTCTGAGGGCTTTATTGTTTGTTCACTATTAATTGCTGTTGGTTTTGTGTATATCTGTGCATGACAGCACTAAAATGTGATAAAAGTAAGAAATTTGTCTGTCTTAAAAAAATCCCTTTAGTTGCTATGAATTTACTTTTGATTTAAAAAAATACTGACAAACTGATGAATTAGATAATTTTATTATTTCCATGGAAATATTTTTGGTAGCTTGGGTAGCTTTGGTATCTTTTGTGTTAGTCTCCTGTTTCCTGGTTATAATTGTCAAAGTCTTAGTTCTTGTCCAGCATACTACGAAATATAGTTCCTACAATGAATTCATTTGTTTGCCTTTTTTTCAAATAATCCAAGGGAGTCCTACACTGCATAAATGCATAAAATTTGGCCACATTACATCAAGGTTATAGTGTTTAACTATGAGTACATTAGAACAAAGTTCTGGTATTCATGATTAACATTGTGAATATTGAAAGGGTTTTGTAAAATGGTTGATCATTGCTTTCTTTTTCAGATACAGATCTTTAAGTTGCTTTCTGCTCTGCAGAAAAAGTCATAAGAAACATTTATATATATGAGCACTTTAAATGGTTTTGAGAATAAAATCAACAGTCTGCCTAAAAATTTGGAATAAAATATTGATTGTTTTGGTTTTGTAATATTTATAAATATGTATATATGCTTTCATAAGAGCAGAGAAGCAGTCAAAGTTGCTAAAGAAAGACACTGTTTAAAAATCTGATATTAAATATAAACCTGGTTATGATCTCTTCAGTAATTAGATCTTTTGATGTCAACAAGCCTGGCTGTGAAGTTGATGACCTTAAGGGAGGTGTAGCTGGTGGCAGTATTCTAAAGGGTGTTTTAAAGGTAACCGTTTCTCTTTCTTGACTAGAAATCTGTAATGACAATGAGTGGAGTTTTTCCATGCTTACTACAAGATGTATCTATATAATTGATTTTTTTAAAACTTGAATACAATCAGATGGCACTTATCCTCTCTGTCAGTACTTCATTTTTACTTGACAGTTTCAAAATACCAGAACAAGAAGCACTGGTTTTAATTTTTTATTAAATATATGATCGTAGTCTTAACTTTTGCTAATAATAATAACAGATTTAATCCCTTAAAAAATGAAAGGAGCTATTTATTTTCCTGTCCTACCACTTTCACTTGCTGAATTATTGCGGGGAAGAGGAGAGCAAAAGAATTTTAAAAGCACCTTGGAAGCATCTGTGGGTTCTCACAGGTAGCACTTCCCCATTAAAGTATTCTTATATTTTGATTTTTTTATTTTGCTTGCTGGCCAGCAATAGACGGAAACTTTAAGAGTTGCTCTGCTAGGCTGGAGAGCAAGCTATGTCTTTGAACATATATATGGCTTGTACTTTCTTTGATTTGCAGTGTACTGATGTCGATCAGTTACACTGATTGAATTAACTCAATTTTTCTCAGTGCTGAAATATTTCTAAATGAAATGCTGTGTTTAAAAATTAAACTGAAATTTAGATGTTGGAATTATTGCTGATAAAGATGCTTTGCTAAAGCAGTTTTACAGATTGTATTGAAAAGAAAATCAGTTGTTACATTTGCTGTAAGTATTGTTCAATTTGCAGCAAACTGTGCAACAGAAATCCTAGAAGTTCTACAGTAGCCCAGAACCAAGGACTTGTATAAGAAGTAGATCTTGGGATATATAAGTCTTATCTGTGACTAGTCAGCTTTGTGTTCCTGTGAAATAACCAGTTAATCACTTTTTCACTTTTGTAATTAGGTGGGCCAGGAAATTGAGGTGCGGCCTGGTATTGTGTCCAAGGACAGTGAAGGAAAACTCATGTGCAAGCCAATCTTTTCCAAAATTGTGTCACTCTTTGCTGAACACAATGATCTACAATATGCTGCTCCAGGAGGCCTTATAGGTAAGAATCTTATGGAAAGATTTATTTCTACAAGCTTATTGAAAACAGTTGGTTTCATTCAGCAACAAATTTCAGTGTAATTAACAAAAACACAAAGAGCAATTTTGGGTAATTCATGTGTGTAGAGAGAGACAGGGTTGGTGTGAAAAATGGATATTTAAGGCATATATAGTTTTCCTGAATGTCATTGGGCAATGCAGATCAACTTGCACTGTTCATTGTACCAGCTGTAACAGTAGAGTATTTCTTCATCTGTTTAGACAGACCTCACAGTCTTGCTGACATTCTGAAAGTGCTGTCCAGGTAATAGGGAATTCCCAGTACATTCTCTGTTTTTTTAGATCATCTTCAAATATTTTTAGCACATTAAAATGACAGCTACCTTTCAGTTACTCCGTGTGAGTTCCCTTGTGTTGTAGGTGTTGGCACTAAGATTGATCCCACTTTGTGCCGAGCTGACCGCATGGTGGGCCAAGTTCTTGGTGCAGTTGGGGCACTGCCAGAAATATTTACAGAGCTAGAAATTTCCTACTTCTTGCTGAGACGACTCTTAGGTGTGCGCACTGAAGGAGATAAGAAAGCTGCAAAGGTCTGTGCCTCTTCTTTTGTTTTTCCTGATTTTACTTCCTGTTTCAGTAATGAATATATTTCTTTGATCATGTGTAGAAATTTTGTCTCCCTGTTGATATAAGCTTGTCACAGAACTTATCTGCTTGTTCAGTACTGTAGAAGAATGCTTTTCAGAGGAGTTGAAATTCATATCAGAGTGGTTTAAAGTAGCATAAAGGATTTGTGTCAAGTTAGGTTTTTTTCTAAACATGCTGGTAGTTGTTTTCTTTTGTTACCATCCTATTAATTTGTGCAATAATTAGTTTTACAGTGGTACTGATCTACTTCCTACTGACATGCTTTTTGTAGATTTTTTTCACTGAAGAACTTCTTACAGTTTAAGTATTTTGAAATACTCTAGTTGAAAAGAAACTGAACATGAGGCACAGCACAGACTTGTGTAACACAATCTGTTTTACATAAATCAACTAAAAGATTTCCCCTGTTAGCATTTAAATTTGTAAACTGCTTCATGCAACAGTAAGTAAAATGCTTCAGCGCTCTCGTATCCTGTGAAATGAACTATTTTTGAAATTTTTTTTGTGTGTAGGTATAAGGTAAATGAGAATACACCATCCTTGTAAATAATCTGTATAATATCACAGTTTGTAAAAATATCCCTGACTGTTTATATTTTTAACACAATGTGAAATCATCAGTATAGTTTATAGAAAATGTAGAGAAATCCCAAGAAAGTACATCATACGAAGAACCTCAAAACTACATGTACAACATCTTTATGTATTTGTCCTTTTGCACATAAAACTTTATCTACTGACACTGCTACCCATAGTTTGTGTGTGTATATTTACAGTGTTTCTCAGCTATATCTTTTATTGTGGCAAGAAGGTAACAGAAGATACTTGGTACTGTCTGTGCTATTTTTGTTGTAGTACTAAAGCTTATGTTTCAGAGTTTTGTATGTCTGTCTTCAGGTGCAAAAATTATCGAAGAATGAAGTTCTAATGGTAAACATAGGATCCTTATCTACTGGAGGGAGAGTCAGTGCTGTAAAGGCTGATTTGGGGAAGATTGTGCTAACTAACCCTGTATGCACAGAAGTGGGAGAAAAAATTGCTCTGAGTCGAAGAGTTGAGAAACACTGGCGGTAAGTTGGTGCAAAGTTGGTAGAGTACCTGGTTGCTACATTGTTAACCAAAAAATACATGGATCTGATTTTGTACTAGAATAGGTAAGTGTATGTCTGTTTTAAAAATTCCTCTGGATTCCCCTAACGCATTGGCACCATAGTTGTGGAATGCTTCATTTCATTGCTACCCTCTTTTGTAAACAAACACTGTGATTGGGAGGGTACCTGTTAGTTAAGAGACAAGGAAACACCTGAGGTTCGTGGTTTGCTGCCCAAGCTGCCAAGCTGTAAATTGAGCTCAGCAGGGAATCTTGGCAGAGGGGTAGGGAAATTCTGAAAATGTTAAGCCAAAACCTGTCTTTATGCACACCTCAGTGGTTTTCTACCTGTGGAGCTGCATGTGATTTCTAGTGCAACCTGGAAGTAACAGCAGGGGAACAGAGGAGGCATGTTTGAGTGTTCTATGTACTACAAGCACAGAGGAAATAATAAAGTATCAACTGGATTGATCTAATCAAATTACAAATATAAAATGTCTGACTGCATAGAAGCATCTGGAGGCTGAAAATGATGAACAGAATTGGTTGGTGATTCATTTTATTGTAGTGCCAGACTCTCTCTAGGTGATTATACATACTGTACCCGTCACGTGTTTCATAAGACTGGATTGATAGGAACATAAGAGTATTTAGATTTGTTGGCTCTGCATGGCCCTTGTAGTATGAGAGAGCACAGCCATTTTTACAAGAAGCCTGTACTGTATGGAAAGGAACCAAGCTTTAAATATCCATGGATGCACGTTTCTTTTTCAGATGACAAGAAAATGTAGACAGGAATTTAGTGCTTGCTGTCTCAGAGCAAGATGACAAATTAGGGAAGAGATTATTCTCTGAAAAAAAAACCAAGGCAAAAGATAACATGTCTTGAACAGGAGGAAAAAAAAAGGCAGGACCCAAATTAAGTCAGGTAAAGCAGAAGGAAGAGGAGAAACTATATTAGAAACTATGCTTTTTTTTTTTTTTAAGCTGTAAACTGATAGCCTGTGCAAATTGTAACATGTCTTTTGTTGCTTCTGTAGATTCCCTCCCAGTTAAAAAAACTTGACCAAATATTGCCCAAAAAGCCCACCTGTCTCTGGATTGTGAAGTGGGAAAATAGGGGCAGCCTGCTGTAAAAATAGTTATTGAAAAGTTGATTCCTGTGCTATATTAAAAAGATAAAGACAATGTAAGGAAACTGAAAGCTGAGAAAGGGGAAATAAGGCAAACTGGCAACAGCAGCATAATAAAATCTAATTGGAGTAAAGATAACATACAGTTGGTACTGTGAAAAGGAACTTGCAGCATGAGACAAAGGAGTCCTGAAATACAGAAGAAAGTTTATATAGCAAGACTAAAAAGAGGTATAAAATAAAAAGGAAATATACAGATGCATAGAGAGAGGTTAAACAGCAAATGGGGTACACCAGTGATTCCAAGGATCAGTGAATTCAAAGATGGTCAAGTTATGACCTATGGGTATGGTACTAAAAAGTGGGAAGTGCTAATAATCTAATAACCTTGAGGTCCTTTTGTGGTGTCCCAAGACAGGCTCTACTGCTTACCAAGGTAAATTGAGGTGCATGTGTGGTTTCTCACCAGAAATTGGAAAGGTTTTGAACACAGTCTTACTAATAATATGAAATGCCTGCTGATGGTGGCAATGGATGTATTGTGAATTTCTTTTTACAAGCATATTTTTCTGAGGCAATAGTGGCCTTCACTTTCCTGTATTTAAACAGCAGCGCTTACCCGAAAGTTGAGTTACCGTCACAGGCTGCCTGTTCATTGAGAGTTACAGCTGTTTGTACTCTTACTGAATTTTCATTTCTGTTTGAAAGTAATGCAACGCTTCAGACACAGGTGAAAGAGATCAAGCTGTGAATAGATCTACCATCCACCAGTACAACATAAGTTACAGTACTTTCAGATTTTCAGCTTACTGTTCAGGAGCACACTCTTAGCTGGTTACAAATGTCCTCTGTCCTTCACCCTTTTCTATTCTGTTTCCACTAAGCAGGTTTAGTTCCTGTAGGATGTTTTAGGTGGGAGACAAGTGTAGGAAATTCAAAATGTAAGAAATGAAGGCACGCAAAGGACAGAAGGATGTTCACTTATACAGAATATTTCTGACTACTATTAAAAGTAATATAAGCCTTTTCTTTTTGCAGTTTAATTGGTTGGGGTCAGATCAGAAGAGGAGTGACAATCAAGCCAACTGTTGATGATGACTGAAGAACAAAAGAGGGCTTCATTTTTAAAGATGAAGTGCCTATTTCTATTTCAGAGGGGGTGTATTTTCACAGTGGAATTGGAAGCTGTGCAAACAGTATCTTTGAGTTGTATGGCTGTCCTCGTACGTTTTATTGAATTTTACCCTCTTACTAAAATACTAGTCACTATCACCATTAAAAGTGTAAAAGAATTGGCATAGAAGTGGGTTGAATTATCCACGTTTTAGTAGAAAATAATTGTACATGTCTCATGGCATGTCTAATTTATGTTACTGTGTGTTTCAGACATATCTGTTTAATATCAGTCAAACCAGCCCCAGTGTAACACACAAACCATAAATCTGGTATTGAAATAAAATATTGCCTATTTTCATTAATTCATACAGTTTTTCTGAGTAACAAAGGACTGCAGTGATTGTTGTACAAGAATTAAAAGCAAGCAACCAAACTCTTCTTGGAAGACTAGTACCTTTTCTGCACAACGATTTGTTTTGTTTAGACAGCTGTTTACAACAAAAAACTTTATTCCTTTGTTTCTATGGTTCTGATTTTAGGATTCTAAAGTATTACACTTTGTAATTAGGATGGCAATGTTAACTGACTTAAATTTGTCATTTCTGATATTACTACATGTTTTCTTAAACCCCCAAAGAAAAACTACAAGTAAACTGGATCTGAACTGGCAGTACTGGTTTTGGCCTATTTTAGTATGGGTTTATGAAAAGAATGTGATTAATTTGAAATGTAACTTTGTCATCATGGAACTCTGTGTGGGTGACCTGGGAGTTCTTTATACAGGAGGAGTAAACGACTTTAAAATTATATTGAGCAAATATAAAATATCTGAAAAAGGCTGTAAAAAGGAATGATTTGGGGTGGGGGCAGAGTAATGGTGGTGGAATTATGAACAGGATGAGGAAAAAAGGTGTAAAACCACTTTTGCTTAGCTACTCTGATCACATGCCTCAGGATAAAACTTAATGTAATAAACTTGCTGTAGGGTGCTAATACTTTAATCCATTTAGATTTCACTTTCACATCTTCAGTTGTACTAATATACATAGTTCTAGCTATTTTATATACTAGACTATTTAGCAAGTCGTGCTACTTAACATATTTTGGTACAAAGTACTGTGTGTGTTTTCAAAGCTTATTTTTGGTTTCATTCGATATCTTCAAGGGCTTTCTAAAGGTAAATACAATTTCATTCATCAAACTGGATTTTGATGAAACAGCTTGCATTTTTTTCCTGATATTGCACTGTATTCTGTATTCCCTTATTACGCCTACACTCCTGTACTCAGTTTTTCCATTTGTAAAGTACTACCTCACACAGTGTCAAGAGTAAATACATTAATTTTTCTATAGTGCTTTTCCATTTTAAAAGCAATAGTCAGCTGTAGTTCTCTCTGACTCTCCACGTACTTGATCAATCTGCTATCTTAAATGTGTCTGTTTCAAGGACTGCATCTTCCATGCTTTGGCAGCTCCTTTCTGTAACTGTGAATTCTAGGAACTTGGATAAACTTAAGCCTCACCTTGTCTGGGAGTGTGAGGGTGAGCACAAAAGAGAATGTAAGCTACAGCAGAGTGCTTGGATGGCACCAGGGTGACATTTAGGGCTGAGTCCTTTCTCAGTGCGCTGCACCCGTGGGTCTAATGAAACACATGGTGAAACGCTTCTGAGAAACTGGTTAACTGACATTTTTGGGCATTCAGATATTTTGGAGATTATTCTCCTCATCTGCAATTTAAAGAACACCAGTGCCATAATCTTGCCGAAGTTGTGCATCAACCTGCTTTCCCAGTGGCTCTTCCAGGCAGCGTGAGACTCTCACAAGACTCACCTCTTTCTACACTGTGCTGTATATCCTGTCACACCAGGATGAGGGCCTGGGAGGCAGATCACGTGTCGAGTTGTTTTTTTGCCACCAAAATGTTAAATTTCCTCTAATGGAAAGCTTTGACTGCTGACATGAGTGATGAGTAGTGGGATTTTGAGACTGCTGAACACATGGAACACACCTCTGCAGCATTGGAAACCAAGTGAGAACAGTGTAAGTACAAATACATTGTGTGCTGATGTGTCTGTACCACCCCCTCCTCAGTCACTGAACTGTGATGCTGAGATGTTGAAGGACAAGAGAAAGCAATATCATGTACAGCTAAGGAAGTTGAAAATTATTTCCATTTTCTTGGCCAGGATCAATACAGTGATAGATGCATTTTGAGCTCTCTCACTTTACCAAGGATTTGCTTCAGAGTGACGATTTTATTTTTATTTTTTACCCTTTGTAGTTCGTATTCAGCTACATGAACAGAAGTGTGCATTTGCATTTCAAAGGGATTGGGTAGCCAGGGCACACATGTCATGCCACTTCTGGAGCAGTAGCTGGAGAGCAGGGCACCGTGGGTGGCACCAGCACTGACACATCACTCACTGCACCTCTTCCGTAATCCGTCAGAACCTGATTGGAGGAGAGTGCCGGTATAGTGGTACCTCCTTGCTATTGGGAGCAAAGAGTAACGCCTCAATAAATATTTCACAAAAGACTTGTGGCCTCTAAGAAACCTACCACACCAGTGCAAGTTAACAACTTCTACTGGGTTTGCTTTTATTCTTTGTTTTTATCAACATTGACTTTCAAGGCCCTGGTTTCATGAAAATGTGGGAAGAGTAATCATCTTAATTCATACTGGAATTTTCTCTAATGCATTAGTACATACACACATATACTTAACAGTGTTACATATAAATAATACTACCTCAGCAGAAAATGGTCAGTGAATGGCTGAGCATAAACTAAAAAGAGTAATTCTGTGATAAAATAGATAAGAGTGTACTTCTGCATAAGGCTTATTGAGGTTCATTCTTTGAAGAAACCTATAAAGTACCAAGAAAGATACAGTCTTTCAAAAGGATGGGTAGGCTTAGACTCAACAAAATTTTTTGCACTGTACACTTTTAAAAGAAGAGGATTTAGGAAAAATTGATTTGTAATCAAACTTTTAAAGGCAGAAAGATAATGCTCCTTTAACCACCTTGGCTCTACCATGCATTACTTCAGTATTTAGGAAGGCAGCATGATGAATACATTGTGCTGCTTTAACACAAATATGTAGATATTTTGTGCAGTGGTACAAAGTTGAAGTGTGGTGTCAGTAGTTATTTCTGAGACTTCAGTGTGATTTGGGAAACGGCATTTCCAGCCAAATACCAGATTTTGTTCTGAGAGAGTGAAGAACGAATTTTCAGTTAACACCTTTGCTGATTTAGTCCTGGTATATATGAAATCCAAAAACATTTTAAAATTACGTTTTTACTGCATTCGTTTTGTAGCACTTTCAAAAGTGCTTCCTTCTAGCTCAGTGCTGCAGAAAGGTTCCTGCTGTTGTTCCATGCAGAGTCATGTGGATGAGCCTCCAGACTGCCTGCAGGAAAGGTTTAAACTTCTGCCCCGGCCCCGTTTCCCATCAGTGCTTCTGCCAGTGTAAAGTCCCAGCTCCGCCGCCCCTGCCGTTCTGGGTCACTTCTTGCTGCCAAGCTGGGGCTAAACATTTATAAAGTTCCAAACACCTGCCCTCCGTTAACCACACCACCAGCCCAGGGCACCGACCGCCGGTTCCCAGCCCCCGCCCCCTCCTGGCCGTGGCACGGCGCATGTACATCCACAACACGTCCGGTTGCCTTTTACTGACATCACCAGAGCCTGTGGACACCACTCCTCACTCAGTTCTTCCATTGCCACAATTCTTTTGGCAGAGTTGGCTTAACGGCTAATGTTCACTACGTTCACTTACCATAGTGCTAAAATTACTAATGTGCTCTGGCTTCGGGTAGCTGCTTTTGTTTCTGTAAAGCTACATCTGTGCGTGCTCATCGAACGTTCCATACATCTCCAGTCCATCCCAGTGGTGTAGTAAAAGTGCTTGTTTTATACCTTTCCAGACTAAATCCAGGTAAAATAAACATTTTTACAGAGATTTTGGTACATGGTGAACAATATAACTGCTGTAACAGTCAAAAACTGTATGTAAGTGGTACAAGGATGTAAATAAGTTCTCCTTTCTTAACCTGAAAGGATTAAAAACCAAACAAACAAGTCTCCTAACATGGGCACTATATATGCAATGAAGAGAGAACAAATAAGCAAGAGAATCTCGTTACCAAGGAACAGACATCTTGTTCAAGGAGCTACCTCAAATATTTAAATAAATACATATTCTTCAATGTCTTTTATAAAACTTCTATAAAACAAGGAACTAGAACACTGTGCTCAAACATATGAAAACTGTTGAAATATTTTAGTCACAGTAATGTTAATAATATACATGGTATTTACTTGTGTTGAAGGTTTCATTAAGAAATTGCAGGCTATGCATTTATAAAACACCATCTTTTCAGTTCAAACAGTTCCTTTCTAAAGCCTAGTATACTTTTTTTAATATTTCGGTACAGTTGGGAAAAAATCAAGATTCACTTAGTTAAGTCTCATGTTACACAATCCTAAGGATTCAAATGAATCAGGGCACCAGCTCTCCTTTTTTGTCTCTGTGTGGGCATTGATAAAGAAATCCAACATACTAGACTAGATTAATTATGTTATTTAGAAAGCCCCTTCCCCTGCCAAACATTACACTTTCCTATGCTTAGTTATTTTCGTTTATTTGGTGTTCAATGAAGACCTGAAAAGTGTTTTCTCCTGCAAATGCACCTTAATGTTCTCTGAACTCATTTCTCTTCCTGGTTTTGCTTAATTATCTGTTTGATTAGGTAATGTATTATGTATTTCAAAATACTTCATTTGCAACGTCATCCTAACTACCACACAACAGAGTTAAGTTTCAGCTTTTGCAAGTTGTCGTTAAAGCAGCTTTTTTAGACCTTGGTGGTTAGCACTGGGCATACAGAAACAGAATAATTTTTTGTACTTTTTCTTGGCTACCGCCAAAATGCTGTTGATAACAAAGTTTAGCAACAAGTATTTCTATTTCTTTAAATTGTCTCCCATTTATTGCTTTGGCAGTAATTGTATACAATTTAATCCTTTAAAAATCTAACATGGAGCCATACTTCACACCAGAAAGAGGAATGGGGGTGTAATTAGTCCTTCCACAGCAATCACAAGCATTCACATATTCTCCATATGGTTTTGGCTCCTTGCCTCTTGCCTTGTTGTCTGTTAGCATGCGTTAAACATGCCGAGCCAGCAAACACTGGAACAGCCCTGCAAACCATGTGCTTGTGTGCTTCAGGCACACAAGTTGTCTTGTTAACACTGCTGGGACCATTATGCACTTGAAGGTGAGCTTGTGCTTTAAGTGTTTTGGAAACAGATCTTAAATTACTTCCATTTTTTTGAAAGCTTAATTCCTCCTTTAAATTCCTTGCTACTTCACACTGTTGCTGTTCTACCAATCTGTGTGTTCATGCTGGAAATTTATTTTTGCAATTTAAACCTGACATTTGTCTTTAAAAGCATTTTGAGCCTTATGGGAAGGTGTCTGTTTTGACACGTAACATCACAGGAAAATAGACTCTTGGTACATTCCAGAGCAACCTGGCAGCTTTATGAAAGCTGCTCCAGGTAGAAGCAGATCACCAGCTCCCATCCACTTACGGGGAGTACAGTTAAAATAGCAACACAAGAGTTTTGCTGGAAAGAGACCAAACAACACAGCTTTGAACTGACAAACACTAAAAATCAGTGTTGTCCCATTAAAGTCTCCCCAAAAAGAAGGCTGGTCCCTCAATGTAATAGTTTGGTTTGTAACGTCCTGCTCTCTTGTTAAACGATTTACTAGAGAAACAGGGAGGGGCTGGCAGAGTCCTATTTCAAAACACAATGCTTATTTAGTCACCGGAGCAGATAACCCTCAGGGCCATCTACAACTCTATCAGCCAAGAGAAAAGGAACTCTTAACACTTTGAATCGTCTCTATCCTTTCTTTTTCAAGACCCGTCAGTGTTGACTTCCAACAATGTATCAGGTTGAACATTTACCAGTCCTTTTACCTTTGTTACATGTACTCACCAACAGCTCTAGGCCTATCTTTGATTCACGGGCAAATAAGGCAAATGAAATGGGAGCTTACAGAATTATAGAGTAAATCACGGAATTTTTTTACATCCGTGTTTCCCCCCCCTCCCCTCCCGCCGCAACCAATGAGAGTTCAAATTAAGAGATGTTACTAGAAATTGTAGAATAAATAATTAACCATCCTACCTAATTAAAAATTCCTTTAAGCTTGCACAGCACTTAATCAGGAAGCACTAGAAATAAAATTGCCTGTGAAAGCCTTCCTTTGACAACTAAGTATTAAGAAGTCTGCTGAATACTTGTAAACCAAGACATTTCAGAGATTTTAATGCAGACAAATAACTTATCAGTTCCCCACAGGATGCAAGGGACTCCTGCACAACACAAGGACCACTCTGCTGTTTAAAAGTAAGATCTGTTTTCAACTTCTTTTAATTTAGCTTTTCAATTAAAAACAAAACAAAACAAACCAACTCTTCTCTTACTTTTTTCCTTTTCTTTTTTCTTTTCTTTAATTTTTCTTTTTTTTTCCCATTTTTTTCCTTTCCTCTTCTTTTCCTTTCTTTTCTTTTTCTCTTTCTTCTTCATTTTCGTTTCTCTACAAGGGCAAAAAATCTGCATTTTGATCTGAGGCAGCTGAAAAAACTGTGTCTGGAATCTTCCAAAAAATTCAGTTTGAGGCCAACACCCCTTAGGGAAAATTTCAGACTTGTGAAAGCTGGCAAAGTTTTACGAGCAACTGAAAACCTGTACAATGCAAAATGTCAGACAGCTTCAAAGTAAGTGACACTACACTGCACATTGCTGGTATTTTTAAGTAGAGACGTTACCTGAGCTATATGCAGCTGTAGAGATTTCATATTGGCCTTACAATGCTTTCACTGATTTAAACCTATAAGGTCAGTTCCAACCTACTGACTTTGTATAGCAGAAAGAGAAAAGACAAAGAGTGAGTATCTGGACCTTCCTCTGCTCTTTCTCTACAACTATCCTGTGTAGCACAGCACAGACAGACCAAACACAAGAGCCTTGCATTCCTCTTCTGGGTCCCAATGACCATGGGATTCTTTACACTGAACTCAGTTCTCTAAGATACATGATAATACTGGAATAAAAAGCATGTCAGTCAGTCATCAGCCTGGTATATCTGAACACATTTTTTAAATACTCTTTTTTTATAAGTAGGAACCATTAGAAAGTTTAAATTCAAATACATTTTTCACACCCCAAGCAACAAATAAGATTCTCAGATCATGTTTCACTGTTCAGTTTGCGTATTTCCCACTCCTTTGCTATCCAATATCCCAGCCTTATCATGAAGAAATTTCTCCAAATGAACGTTGCCGTACTTGTTTCACAGATATTCCTCCAATACCTTATTTTTCAGTGTTACACAGATCCCAGCAATGTCTATGTTGAGGTTTGGTAAAATTATGTTTTATAATGCCATGAAAACCTTCTTTGAAAGACTTTTGCTTTATTTAATGAGCATTTTTAATGACAATTTCTTCAAAAGAATTTTGTGTGCTAACACATGATTGTAAAGCTCAGTCTTTGTTTCATCATTCATTGCAACTAGCTTTCTCATCAAAATAGATTATTTCTTACAGCTTCATTCATCTTTCTTTTCCCCTCAAGCCTTTGGCTCCCAAGCATTGTGGCTGCCTGTATGCACAGGCAGCTCAGTGAGCATCCCAACTCTGGTTGTCTAAATTCACCCTAGAATTGGAGACAAGTGCGTATGGCACTTTTGTCCCCAAGCATCATGGGCTGAAGCCAGTTGGTGGCTTTGTCTGTGTGTGTAGTGTTGGCTGTAACGTGCTTGTCTCGGTGGCCAGCCATTTGTTGTGACAGACATCAGGCCAGATGCTACCCAAAACACAGGCACTGTGACAGCCTGGGCCCCTTTCCAAGCCTTGCTTCCCAGAAACTATATGAAGCTTCCTGACAACACCAAGCCAGTTCTTTCTTCAGCTCTCTCAGGGAGCATCCTGAACACCAGCAGTAATTGGAAAAGTGCAGATGGATGGGTCAAAGCCCTTTCACAGGCTCCCAGGGGACAGTGATGGGCAGCACACCAAGCCGCAGCAGTCTCGTGCTTGAGCTCCATGGTGAGGCTACTGCCTGGTGGTGGCAGGTCTTGCAGCAAACTGGACTGGCAGCTGCTGAAACCAGGGGACATGGCAGGTGACTGTCCTGGAGTTCTGTGTCTTCAACGAGGCAGGTAACAGAGAAGGCTGGAGAACAGGGCAGCCTCTACTCGTGAGCAGCCTGCCACCAGTAATGACAAACAATGGTGTAGTGAAAGGTTCCCTGCCCATGAAAGGGGGTTGCATCTAGATGATCTTTAAGGGCTCTTCCAACCCAAACCATTCTGATTCTATGAACCGTGCCTTTGGAGAGGAATGCAAGGTTATAAAGCACTTTCCGCTTGGTGCCTATGGATCACATACACTGATCAAGACCTGGGCAGTTTTATAGTCTTGGGATCTCCTACCTATCAGAAAGATTAATCATGCAGGCTTCTCAGGCCCGTCCAGCATGAATGCCAACCCCTGACTCCTCATAACATTTCGTCACAGCGTGGAGCACCTCATGTCCTTTTGGTCTGACTGCACTTCTCCTGTGCTGTGATTTTGCTTAATGGTTCCTTGGCCATAACATGATGCAACGCTTCATACCGTGGATAAAACATCCTGTGAATTCCAGATGACTTGACCTGTCCTCACTTTTCTGTAGGGAATTTCAAGGGGTTCTGCTTCACCCACTGAGATTTTGTGCATGGCCATATGCCTCTGTCACAGCGGACAGCAATAACCAGTGCTGCTTTGGGAGGTTCCAGCAATTCTTTTCTCACCATGATTTTTGCCCAAAGTGAGGAGTTAAAGAACCTTCTTTTCAGAGCCATTTTAGGCACAGAGGCTGCGATTCAATAATCCCTGATCCATTTCCTTCTGTGGGTCACAGCCCATTCTTCACTAGTCTTGCATGGAAACCCTTGAGACCATCTAGCCTGGGACATTTTCTGTGAAGGACCAAGTGGTTGCCAAGAGATAATGAAGGACTAGTGATGGCAATATATGCTTGCGGTGGCCACAGAAAGACCCCTTCCTAAACCAGTCAGCACAATCAACCAGGAATGGGGTGTCAGTCTGCCATTAAAATCTTGGCAATATTTGGAAATATCAATTCTGTAATACCTGAAAATGAAGACAGAAACAGGCATTGCTGTCTGAGAGCAAGCACCCCAGCATGGACACTAGAGGACTCTACAGAATTCACTGTCTCTGCAGGTTTGGACTGGATAATTACAGTAATTTAACTTACAAACACAAATTAATGTCTGGACAATGCTTGAGAAATTCTGAATGGCGCTACAAAGACTACAAAATGGACAAGAAAATCTATTGTCTGTTAAGAGCAACTAGGCCTGGGCATGTCTTGACAGAGCAAAAGGAATTATTTGAAACTATTCTTAGATAGAAAACATCAGTCTACTAAAAAATAGGACTCCAAGAAACTATGTTCTGCTAGATACCTCTACCTCCTTCCACTTGTGAAAGGGCAGGGGAGCATTGTAAAAGATGGCCTAATATCAATCTCTCTATGGCATAAGCCACTAAATTTCACTCACTCCTTTGTGAACCAAAGCACTTGGGCAGAAATGCCAGAAAGCGCCATCCAATCTGCAGGTGAAGGCATTGAGGGGAGGAAGACCCATCCCATCCATTATGTTTTGCTTGTGATTGATCACCATCTATCATTTAGGAAGTCAAGTCTGTTTTTTGATTGAATTTATCTTGTTTAAACTTCAGCCACCCATGTCTCTCTCTAGACTGAAGTGAATTCCTATTACCAGGAAAGCACTATATGATTCATGTCTACTTTTTTGGTGGTGGTGGTGTTAAGCAGCTAAAGACTTTTTAAGCATCCAAATTCTTTTATAATTCTTTGTGGCCTCTCCAGTTTTTGGTCTATTTACGAAATACGACCCAGAAGATACAAACTCATATCTACTACCTACTCTACTGTGAGCATCCAGCCCTTTTTGTGCGATGTGTATATGAGGCTCTTTTTGAGGTGTCTTGTGGTAGCATTCCTTTAATCTTTTCTGAAGTTTCTGCTTTCCAGGATTCAGAAATATCCTCTAGGTACATGATTTCCACTCATTAATCCTAGACACACAATTTTGCACTTGGACAGATTAAGACAAAACTTATTTAATTTGCAAAGCAATCCAGCCCGTGTGATGTTTCTGCATTACTGTCTCTTCCTCATCACCTGTATGTACTAACTCCAGCAACTTCATCACAGCCACAAAATAAAACCAGGATGACTTCTAGACCACGATGGACGTGTTGGGCCATAACTAAGGTTCCACCTCTTTGAACAATCCAATTGTTTGGTTACTTCTGCAATGTTATGTATTTCTTCACAACTGACAGTCCACCAGCTTTTAAGCCATTTAACATATGATACTGAAAGTAAGGGAGACTTGGTGTAAGTAGTATGAAGCACCTTACCCAAGTCTGCTCCATCTACACAATTAATGTTGTGCTGAAGTTTCTCACCTACTCCAGTAATGAAGTTTGGTGTGTCTGCCAAGATCATTTTTCCCTAAGCCACACTTACTGGTACTAGTTCTATTTCTACCCTTTTATCCCTTATCAGAGAAATCTCATGTTTTCTTTCCCATTATTTTGGGACTGACTTTAACATGACAGCCAGCTTATTACCCAACTCATTGTGCTCAGACAAATGGGCACTGGCTGATATCACGCTTTCTGAAGTGGCTCAAGCCTTTTGAGATTTATTGTTATAAATGAACCAACCATCTCCTCTGCTGACAAAGGCAGGCAGGAGTGCATTTTAAAGCATGTAACTCTACATTTCCCTATACTTTTACTTCTCACTAGGCATTTCCTACTGATTAGTGACCTTATGAGGTCTAACAGACTTTTGGTCTGACAGCTTTTCCTTTGTTGCACTCAATTTTAAAACTCCAGTGTTATCTGGACCTGCAGATTAAACTATCTGCATAGTCCAGATATACTTAAATATTTCTACTAAGTAGAAATACTGCTTATCCCTCACACTTCCTTCATTTTGGGACACATTTTTACAAGAACTCTTTTTCAGTGTAACTGTCCTGAATATACTATGTGTGAAAGTCAGCAGCTACTACAGTCATGAAGTAAACTTTTATACCACTGCTAGGAGCAATCTTGTTAATCCTCCTTATTCCTTCCTTTTTAGTCCAATGACTGCAGGTAAATATTGGTGCACTTGCAATATTACTAACAGCCAAAAGAGAACATTATGGAACATTAGATCCTTGGGTAAGATGGCAGTATTTCCTTTTTATAGATAAGTTTCAAATATAAGCTAGAAAACAAAATTATTCCAGAATTTCCATGAGAATATATTAACAGAGGACTATTCTGAGAGAAATTAGAACAATTCCTCTTCACTCTCTCTCCTACCCAACTTCCATCACTGTGGCTGCATCAGAAAAACATGAAAAGATAACTTCAGCAGGCTCATGTTTACTGTACAGTGATGTAGCCAACTCACAATGAACCCTCATCGCCAGCTGATGGGTTTGTCAAGGTCAAAAAATGGTTACTGAAACATGATCAGGTAACTGGATAGTAAAATAACTCTATTTCATCACAGATCAAGAAGCAAACACATCTCTACTTAAAGACCTTCAAACCAGTCACCAGAAAGCTGACAAACCTCAAATTACTCTCTTCTAACCTGGGGCTTAGCAGTAGAGGAGCTACAGCTTGAGAAATCTGGGAGTGTTACTCAGCACAGTGGTGTTTGCTATGCATGTTATAAATACCTGGAAAAGGATCTAATTAAGACACAAGATAAAAAGGAAGGAACTGTGACTGAAAATGGCTCTTTACAAATTTTTATAACTTACAAGTAAATTATCAGCAAGATGGATGAAAACATCAGCCATACTGACTTGGAGCTGTACCCATTTTTCATGACTCGACAAACACACAAACTACTTTTAAGATTGCCTAGATGGAACCTGATCACAACATTGTAATAGCCATTGTGATAAATAAATGTCCAAGTACGAAATTAGCAGCAGGTATCTCCAGAACTAACTCAATGACTGCTAAGTTCAAGTATGATTTTAAGAGGACACTCAGCAAAAGCCACCAACTTAATTTGCTTTTGTGAGGAAAAAGGTACGGCACAGTACCTACTCCTGAGTGACACCAAAACAAACTCTAGGGAAAAATACAAAGCAACAGTAGATCACAAGTAAATATAGAGTTGGACTGCAAGGACTCTGTTCACTGTAGCGAGAACAACTGAGCTATAAACCTTTATATACAAGCTGTATTCTCTCTCTGGTGTACCATATCTGACACAACCTAACCACCAGTCAAGGTCAGAAATCCTATTGCTTACAATGTAGTTTTACCCTTTGCCTACTGAATTCCAGAAAAATTTCTGCAGGTAACTTAACCTATATTGTTCCAAAGTGGTGCCAGCACACCTATGGTACCTGCAGTTTCCAAGTGTGTTCTGCCCTTGGATACCTCTGTTGGCTGTGGGAGCAGAAAGGGCTGTGAATATCAGCTGCAAACACAGCTTCCTTCCTGGCAGCTGCAACCATGGGAGTTACCCTGTTTCTGATCACACCAGGGTGTCTGTGGCCTATTGAAAACCAGAGTGGCTGGGGACAACATTGAGGTAATGGTTTCACCAAGACAAAAATTACACAAATGACTCAAGATCTGCTGGTATCTTGCTCCTGAGTGGTAAAGAACAAGGGGGTAAATGTGAAACAGTTATATACAGACAGGATGAACGGCTAGCCAGTCAAGAAGTTAGGATTCAGGTCTTGCAAAACATCCAGCCACTTGCCTTTTAATGGCATTATAGTTTTCTGAAGGTCTTCCCCTGCAATGACATGACAATTGGCTATGCTGAATCTTTGACGGCAACGTGCCCTGTATTCTGGATTTCCATCGCCTATGTGAATGAAAAATTGAATAAAATGTCCTTGGAACCAAAGACCTTACAGGATATCTTGCTGTTCACTAATTTTCTATGCACTTTACGTTTGTTGGAAAACTGGCCTAGAAATTGTAAAATAGTTCAAGCTGGAATTGTTCAATCAATTCTGCAGATTGTCTTGCCCAACCCTCCTGCTCAGAGCAGGGTCACATACAGCAGGTTGCTTGAGGCTGTGTCTGGTTGGGTCTTCAGTATCTCCAAAGCCAGGGGCTTCACAATCTCTATGGGAAACATGTAACCCTGTTCCAAAGAAATTCAGAGTCTTAAATTTAAACATAAGGACAAAGAAATAAACTTTCCAGTTCTTTACTTATCTATACTAGAGCTACCTTGCCATTGATTATGAACTAACCATCATCTTTCTCCGCTCTTTCCCTTAGCCTCTTCCATCCTGGCAAAAATATTTACTTAAGTCTATTTTATATTAACATTCCATGTATGGTCAAGCTCAGAAAACCTTTTGAAGGTTAGTATTTTAGGACCCCCTCCTGAAACCCAGGTCTGGGCTGAGGCTACAAAAGTTTAACTACAACCTTCATGGAATTAAATAAAATAAATAAACTTTTGAAGTATTATGGTCCCCATTCTGTTCTCAGTATCATGGTGTGTTGGTTTTTGCAGCCAGGTCTTGGCAGCAGGGGTGCTACAGGGGTGGCTTCTGTGAGAAGCTGCTGGAAGCTTCCTCCATGTCCATCAGAGCCAACACCAGCAAGCTCCAGGGTGGACCTGCTGCTGGCCAAGGCTGAGCCCATCAGGAATGGTGGGAACACCTCTGTGGTAACGTATTTGGGAAGGGGGAAAGAAAAGTTTTGTGCAGGTGTAATTGCAGGTTGAGAAGAGCAGGGTGAGAACATGTGAGAGGAACAACTCTGACACCAAGGTCAGTGGAGAAGGAGGGGCAGGAGGTGCTCCAGGCGCTGGAGCCGAGATTCCCCTGCAGCCCATGGTGCAGCCCATGGCGAAGCAGATGAGCCCCTGCAGCCCATGGAGGAGACCCAAGCTGGAGCAGGTGGATGCCTGAGAGAAGGCTGAGAGTCCATGGGAGGCCCAAGCTGGAACAGGCTCCTGGCAGAGATCTGCAGACCAGTGGCAAGAGGAGCCCACGCTGGAGCAGCTTTCGTGGTACTTGTGAGGCTATGGGGGACCCAGGTTGTGCCTGAAGGACTGAACCCTGTGGAAGAGTGATCCAAACTGCAGCAGTTTGTGGAAAACTGTTGCCTGTGGGATGAACTCATGCTGGAGAAGTTCATGGAGAACTCTCTCCTATGGGAAGGACCCCACACTGGAGAAGGAGGACTCCTCTCTCTGAGCAGCGGCAGGAAAAACCTCTGAGGAACTGATCATAACTCCCATTCCCATCTCCCTGCACTGCTGGGGGAAAAGAGGTATAGCTTGGGAAGAAGGGAGGGGTGGGGGGAAGGTGTTTTAAAGATTTATTTTACTTCTTATTATCCTGCTCTGATTTTGTTGGTAATAAATTAAATTAATATCCCTGATGCAAGTCTGTTTGCCCTTAGGTATTTACTGAGGGATGTCCCCTGGTCCTTATCTCAACTCATGAACCTTCGGTGTATTTTCTCTTCCCTGTCCAGCTGAGAAGGGGAATGACAGATCGGCTTTGGTGGGTGCCTGGCATCCAGCCAGGGTCAACCCACTACACACAGTTGAAGTTTGCAGGGTGCATGTTTATCAAACACTATACTGAAATAAACTCCAAGCATCGCCCAACTTACGTTTTATGCCTGTGTGTTAAGATAGAAAACACTAATGCATAAAATTAAAGCGGAGTCAAAGCTGAACCAGAGGCTCACTGGCAACATAAACACTACACATTTGCTGTTCACAACCAGATAAGTCACATTTGCATCATTTGATAAGCGCAACAGCCAACTTCCTTCCAGTTTCCTTAAACGTTAAAAATGCCTCTTGAAGAAACCTCCTCGAGGCCTGGCCCCAAAATTATGCAACCAATTTGAAGGTACCTCCTCACATCCATGAGGTTACCCACTTAATTTCTAATACCTCAAGAACCTTAGGATGCATCTTTCATGGATCAAGAGCAACTCTCCTTAAAAAAAAAAACAACTTAACTTTTAGGACAAGGATGAGAAAACACCTCTAGGCAGGGCTTGGGTCTCAACGCCAAATTATTTCCAATTTTCCACAGACCACAAAATGCGACCCCCCGCCCTGGTACTGCTGTTACGTGAGTGCCAGCGGCCCCCGCGGAGCGCCGTCCGTGTTCTACGTGGGGACCTGGGGTCCGGCACGGCACCCCGCTGCTTTCCGCTGTCCTTGTTGTTCCCAGCAATTCCCGCCGGCAGCCGCGCCCCGCGCCGGGGTGACCCGAGGCCGCGCAAGCCGCGAAGCCCCGGCCCTCGGCCCGCCTCCGCCCCAGAGCGGAGCCCCCGCACCCTAAAAACCCGCACCC
>VWZT01012485.1:3513-26374 GCA_013397055.1 Pachycephala philippinensis | reverse complement strand
CCCGCAGCCGCCTTCGCCCACTCGCCCCGTAAGCAGCCCCCTAATCCCCTTGGGGCCCCTTGGTGCTGGTTCAAAGGTGCGCCTGGGATCGGTCATTTCCCTAATTTAGGTTTCGTTAAGAATTAGCTTATTTCCATTAGAATTACTGTCGTCTGGCGCACAACATCCCAGTGAAATCTGGAGAAAACCCATTTCTTTAACCGGTTTCTGCAAATACCCCACCACTGAACTACAACAAAGAAGGGAATGACTTGAGGGTTTTTTTTTACGGAATTGCAATGAAAACAGCAGCACTGATTCTCCTGCCAAAACTGAGGGAGATACATCAAGAAATTAGCGGCTGAATGATCACATTGTTACATTTGTAACATCGTTTTTATTCTTCCATTTCTCCACCTAGTAATAACGGGGGTTATTTTCAAGGCAGGAATTAAATCCTATAGGAGTGCAATTTTTTTTTGCTTTTCGTGTGTGCGCGACCGAGGGCAGTGTGCGTGTGTGCGCCTCGCGTTCCCCACAAGTGGGTCACGTCAGGAGAGTTGTGACACTGCAGCAGCGGCGTGGACTGAGCCCAGGGCTGCCTCGGGAGCACCGCGAAGCCTCGGTGGCTCGGGGCTCTGACCCAATTGGGACATGCCAGGCGTGCCGCAATTTTTAATGGGATGTAGCAAGGCACGACGGGAACATGGTTGTGGCTGTACACTAAGTCATCCCAGCGTGGGTAGGGGCCAGCACTTGCACGTGGGGAATTTTGCTGGTTTATGCCTTGATTTGTCAGAGTTTTGCTGCCTGGATGTTTGGTTTATGGCCTTATCGCAAATTAGGCGTAAGCAAAAGACTATGTTACGTATCTCTTTTTCACAAGGATGGTTTTTCTGAAGTTTCCGCTTTTTCTCCTTTTCCTTTTTCCCCATTTTACTTTTTTTTTTTTTAACTTTTTTTGGTGAGAGCAGAGAAACTGAGAGTTTCTGTGGAATATTAAACCTGTTTTAAGGAACTCTATTTTTAAAGTTGCTCCTTTTTTAAAACATGACAGCTTGTCTATTTCTTTTTATTTTATCTTGATTACCTTTCTAGGTCTATTGAGTCAAGGATCTGTCGTGTGGCAGGACTAGGGCACCATCTGCATTGCTTCTCTTGACTGATTGTTGTCACAATCATTTTTATTTTGGAAGATTATTGCTAATACAGTAATTCAATTTCTTCCATTAATATGTAATTTTCCATCTGTCCTTTGACTTGAAAATGTTACCTTGACTTGCATCAAGCCAAAACCAGCTAAGTCTCTGAGTAAATAGATAAAAATCAGTTTGTAAAAACTAGTTGTATGGATAGAATTAAGTGTATTGCAGACTTGTATTAGTTCTTGATCCATGTGAAGCTGGCATGGACCCAAGCCAAGTAAAAGGTATAGATGTTTAGTTCTTTTCGGAGGTATAAAACCTGATTCTGGGTGCCTCAGGTTTTTTTGTCACAGTGGTAGAAGAGTGTTACCAGAATTCCTGAGATTTGAACAAAGAGCTATATAGTTGAGAAGGACTAAGTGTAGGGACATGGCTGGGCACCTGCTTTTCTTTGAGAGTTTGGGTTCCCAAGCTGGAACTGAAAAATTTATTCTGTTGGCTTCAATGCCAGAACTGGGTTCTGAGGTAAGTGTCAGCTATAATGTTTTGGAAGGATGGAGAACAGTTTCTGTCCTTCTTGAAATCTTGCAGGAAAGTGAACTGCTGAATTGCTTCCTAGCCTTTATGGTACCAGAGAGCTTGGGGTGCTTGCCAAGGAATTGAAGATGTTCACTGTGGTGCTTGCAAGAAGCAGCTCTGGTATTTCTCGTGTCACGGAGCTGCTGGTGGTGCAGAGCCCTGTGGTGTTCCTTCTTTTACGTGGCTGCGTCTTGTGCCCCTGTGCTCACCCTCTGCTCAGAAGAGCAAGCAGGAAGAAACAGTGTTTTCTCGTCTCCTGGTTAGAATGCTCAAACACTGACGTGATTTCAGGAATCTTTTTGTACTTTTTTACCTCAACCATAGACAAATTACTTTATGCCTCTTTGGACTGCAGATTCTAATTTGGACACTTTTATTATTTTAGATAGTTCAGTTAATTCCTGTTTTAAGTGCCTGCATCCTCTTTTGGTCCTCTTCTTCAAGCAAATTTCTGTGGGTGTGGGGCTTGTGCCCTTGTGAAGCACGTTTAAACTCTTCATGGTCCTGCACAGGGATAAGAATTGGGGTGCATTGATGTGTTGGCTGGGCCTGGATACAAAAGCACATTATGAGAAACGTTATTTACTAAGAGATTCATTGAGTGAAAGCACTGACGTTTGTGTCTGCTTTGGAATGAGCACCAAAGCAAACATTGGTTGCCTTTTTAAGCCTCAAACTTGAAAGCCCATGTGCCCAGGAAGTGTCTTTGGTTTGTGTGGAGCCTGAGCCTTTGTTTCGAGCACATTTTGCCAGTGTAGGTGAGGAGACCTGCCCAGTACAGAAGAGGCCAGAGTTACGCAGTGTGCAGGTGGAGGGTGTGCTGGGTTGTCAGTGCTGTGAAACTGCACCTCCTGAACACTACAGGGACGTTTTGGATTTAGCATCTGTTGCCTGGAATCCAGGCAGCAGCAAGAATAACAGGGAAGAGGTGTGGTGTCAGCGGGCACTTACAGGAAGCTGGAAAGTAGCGATGGAGACTTTTGCATCTCATGGATGAAGAGGATAGACAGAAGGACAGTGAAGGAGTGCCTCACTTACAGAGACAGTGAGGAATTTAGGGAGAGGATAGGACAGAGAAAGTACAGGCATGAATCATAAGAAGTAGGAATTTGTGGTGGAGTGATGGTCAGGTGGGTGGTGAAAGCAGGAAGCAGAGAAAACAAGTGCCAGTTCTTCCAGTAGCTACTGGTGAACTGACACTTCAGGCTGGTCAGGTCGCAGCAGATCAGAGGCTGATGTGTATGATAATACAGCCCTCAAAAGCACAGGCACAAAGGGCATCTGAACTCTTCCCAGAGAGCCGGACAGAGAGTTCCATCTTCTTATGTGTGTATTGAATGAGGAGAGAGGCAGTTTTATTTCTGCCAACCCTTAGTCCTCCTTTGCTTCCTACAAAAAAAAATCTCGTAATTGCTGATCCAATCTTTGCTACAAATTGATGAACAGCAGAGGTTTGTGTGAATGATGGGAGTGTACTGTAGGTAGAAGCTGGAGGGATGAAATGGACAGGTGAGGTAATGAATATGATATGGGTGCAGGCACACCAAAAGTTGGAAAAGAAGCAACAAAAGAGAAGAAACTAAACAGTGAAGGCAACACAGAAAATACGACAAGATTAATAGGAAGGACATTCATAGTAGACTGGATGGGTGTATACTGAATAGATGGAAGGAAAGCAATTTGGGTATGAATAATTCTTGCTTGAATTATTGTATGGGATTTTGTTATTCTGTTCTTGTTTCTGTGGCATGGCAGAAGTTGATTGCCATCAGTCAAGCTATTTCTTGCATCTGAGGCTGAGAAACAGCCTTTTCTTCTCCTCTTGGTTCTGAAAAAAAGCATTGGGTGAAGAGCTGTTCCTCTTAATAGTGGGCACTTGTGATGGAAGTGCTTGACAGAATAATTGGGAGGTGATTTATGTCCAGTTGGATACCACAATGACTTGTTAGCACAGCTGTCATTAAAATACAACTTCTTCCAGCTGAGCCTCACACAGATACAGAACACCTTGGAAAATTATTAGTGTGCCACTGTTTTTCTCCAGTTCAATGTCTGGCTATACTTCTCCCTCAACTTCTGTAAGGGACAAGGCCTGAGTGACTGCACTGGAGTCTGGACAATACCCCAAGGAAGAGTTCCAGAAGTGAAGAGTTGAGAAAATTTGAGCTAAAAAGTGGGGCAAGTTTAGAAAATACTTGTTCTAGATTATGAGTTTAGGTTTGTGTTTTGGACTAGTTAATTTTTTCTTTTGTATAGCAGTTTCCCTGATAAAGACTTAATTAATGTAAATGTTAGTTAATGTGATTTGGAAAGGCTGTGATTCTTACGGAAACCTTGGGTAGAATCTTGATATTTTGTCTGTCTTTTGTGAAAGTATCACAGAAATGGGGAGCTTTCTGCCTGTCACTGTGAGAAATGTTTGGAGGAAGAAAGATAACATCTTCCACTTCTACAGAAACACAAGCAGAAACGTGAAGGGACGTTCTATTGCCTCTTGCTTGTTCTGCACTTAGGAAAGTCATTGCACTTAAGTGCAAGGGACTAGTACAAGTTTATATTAGACTGCATTTTACCTAACTAGATTTGTCTGATCCTAACTGTAATGCACATGTGTAAGCAGCAGAATTCAAATTGCAGTTTCACAGTTTTGCAAGTATTTTAACTTTGTGATCTTGTTTGGTTCTTTCGTTAAGAAGATTAAAATCCTAAGTCATTATGCATTGAAAAGATGTTGATGTTTTGTTCAAAAATTTTGGTAGAACATGACATTTGGTAATTTTTGAGAACTAACTTGTGATACTTATGGTACTTTGTCTTGGGGCAAGAATTTTGAAAATATTTACAGATCTAGGTTTGAAAACAGATGATGTAATGCTCTGAAAGCAGTTTACATTGATGATTTCAGTTCCTGAAGTGACATAAGAGTGAACTCTTCCTGACTGCCCAAGTATGAACATCAGGACATCAGAACTGGTGTGCATTTCAGATAAGGAGCTTTGTATGTTTAACTTACCATACTGAGCCTTAATGGTTTGACAGTTCTGTATTCCTCCCCATCCAATAGGGGCTTGAGTATGAACTTGTCTAGGCTTTGTCTTAATTTCTTTTTTTTTTTTTAAGATGATAAGGAAATTGTATTTTCACATTCCTTTATGAGCTGCTTCTGTGTTTGTGAAGCCATGGAGTTTTGAGAAATGGACCCAGAATGTTGGACCTCACACTCTTGTTCAGACACTGGGTGTTTGGTCATCCAGAGTAGTATTGCTGGAATCCCGGACTGAGGGACCCTGAGTGAAATCTGGTTCATCTTAAAGTCATGAGGTGCTGTGTGTTAACTTCCACACACCCAAAATTTCAGCTTTTTGGTGCATATGCAGAGGCAACCTTCTTCATTTAATACAAGTGAAATAACCTTTCTTCTTTACCTTCTGCAGACACTGTGACTGATGAGAGTTAAAGGCCATGGATGAAGATGGGCTTGAATTGCAGCCACATGAGCCAAATGCATTTTTTGATCCAACAGGTCTGTAAGGAGATAATATGTAGATAAGAGTGTTCACATTAGATGCAATTGAGTGTTGTTCATTCTGCCTTTGCTTAGAAGTGCTGTGCTGCATCAATGCTTTTGTATAGAGTAGTCGCTTTTGAGTTTGGGTTGTTTTTATTACGCAGAGCAATATGAATGAGCTACTGTTCTTTCAGTCAAGTAATAGTTGTTAGGGTATTGGGGGAGAGTCTAAAAATTGCAAATCTTTTCTGGGAGAGAAAATCTTGCTCATGTTAATTATGTTAGCATCTACTGAGGACTTGCTTTATCTACCTATCTTAATAGCTTATATGATGTTATGCCTGTTTTACTAAATTGCAGTATAGTGTAAAAGTTAAAGTGAAACAGAAATAATTTCAATTATTAACCACCTCACGTGAGACAGTTTTACAATTTAAGTGCTATTTTAATTGTGTTTTTCAGGAGCTGATGCAGCACATATGGATGGAGATCAGATTGTTGTGGAAGTACAGGAAACAGTATTTGTTTCAGATGTAGTCGACTCAGATATAACTGTGCATAATTTTGTTCCTGATGATCCAGACTCCGTAGTAATCCAGGATGTCATTGAGGATGTTGTTATTGAGGATGTTCAGTGCCCAGATATCATGGAGGAGCCAGATGTATCTGAAACAGTCATTATTCCTGAACAAGTGCTGGACACAGACGTAGCCGAAGAGGTTTCTTTGGCTCATTGCACTGTCCCAGATGATGTTTTAGCTTCTGACATAACAGCAGAGACAATGTCTATACCAGAACATGTACTGACAACTGAGTCAATGCATGTACCTGAAGTTGGACACGTAGAACATGTAGTTCATGATAACGTTGAAGAAGCAGATATTGTCACTGATACTCTGGGAACAGATGTTGTTTCTGAGGAAGTCTTGGTGGCAGACTGTGCATCAGAGGCAGTGATCGATGCCAATGGAATCCCTGTGGAACATCAAGATGAGAAGGGCAACTGTGATGATTACCTTATGATTTCCTGTAAGTGTTTGGGTAAAGCCATCAAAGTTCTTATGATATGGGCTTGAAATATCTGAGGGAGGGCTTAAGACAATACCCAAAGCAGAGTTTCTGTATTTTTTATTGAAATGCAGATCTCACAAATGTACTCACATAGAGGAATTTTTAGGAACATGTACCAGCTAAAAGTTCTGGTGAAGCTAATGGAGAGAAATACTGGCAAATGCACGTCTGATTATAAATTACTTCTGTAGCAATTTTTAACATATGAACAAAGGAGTAAGAATTCCAGTAAACCAGATGCCATATACTTAATAAGAACTGAAAGGAAATTAATGTGACCATGTTTAAAAATGCGTATATGTGCAGGTTACTAAGATGACTACCAAGACATTAAGGAAACAAACATACTTCATGGAAAAGAAAGAGTAAAAAACTGTGGTTTCTGAAAATCCAATCCTTGTCTTGTTTTTTTGCTAAACCTCCGCCTCTTGCACCCCGTTTATTGTTGGATACAGACAACAATATGCTTTTTTTTTTTTGCTGTTGGGATGTGTTTTCGTCTCTTGATTAAGCAAAGGACAGAGCTATGCAGCTAACAAAAAGTAGCTATTGCTGCTCATAACTGGGAAGTGAATATCTTAATCTCCCTTAGGAACAGTGGCACAATGCATTTGAATCGTATTTGAAAAGACTTAAATAGAGGGTGGAGAAAAATAGAGCATATCATCAATCCTTTTTCTACTGAGGATATCCATTTGTGTGAACTAGAGCTTACTCTAAGTATGTTACTTATTATAGTGATTACTCAGTGCAGCACCTAGTAACATCACAGTGTCACTGCTGAACATTTATTTATTGTAGAAGTAGAAAAGCCTTGTTAGGCTGGTTTGTTTAATTGCCATTTCAGGCACTTCAGTTTTGTGTGGTCTTAAGTGATTCCACTGATGAGGTGTACTTCGTGCTCTGCTTCAATTACCTTTTCTCTTTTTTTTTTTTTTTCCCCTTTTTTTCCCCCTTTTCTCCCTTCTTTACTTTTGGACACATTTTTGAAATGTATAATAACTTGTTTTAATTTTATATTCTGTACTTACGAATTTTAATGTTGCTTCTCCTTACCTAGGATCACTGCATTTCTTAATTTATCATCTCTTGAGTTCCTTGAGTAACCTTGTTGCAGCCATGTTTTGAGTTTATATGAGGTACAGTTAATTCTCTATTATCTGGGAAAACAATGAAATGGGATAATGCAAAATAATGGATAACACAAAATATTGTAAATTAAACTGCAGGATTGTACTGAGGTGAAATAGGTCAGGGGAGCTGTTCTGAAATTGTATTGATCCAGACTGATAAATGCACTCTTGTCTAGTGTGGTACAGATAAAACTTTCTGATTCTGGACCCAAGTTAAATTAGATGAAAGCAGCTCAAATGCTTCTGCACCTGCTGCATAGTTAGAAAACAAACTGGATAATCTGCCTGTGGATAACTGAGGTCTGATTCTGGTGGTGATCCTTACCTCTTCCATATCCCTGACTGTAGCTCTTCAAGGCGCTGTTGCTCCTGTCTCTGCTCACTCCTCCTGTGCAGGTTTTCCTCCTGCAGCAGAGCAGGGCCTCTGGGGCTGCTGCCATGGAGCACTCTGCAAACCATGCCTGTGTAGATGCACATGAGGGGTGGGTGGATGTGTGTCCTGTTCATCACTGGCAGTGACTGAACGAGCACAGAATGTGTTGGTAGAGGCCATTTTGGATGATCCCTACCTAGCTGGGAAGGGTGCATCTTCTTAGATGTACCAGTTGTCAACAGGTGGTGACTGGCAGGAAACACAGGAATTCAGTTGTTCACTTGTGCTGGGGTACTCTCCATTTTCAGTCATGTATTTCTGCAGTTTCATACTTTATTTATTACTAAACATCTCTTGTAATGTACTTTGTTTAGGTTCAGAATCTTAAATAAGCCAGCATTTAAAATCATCGTTACGCTACAAAATATGCATTCTTTGTGTTTAATGTTCTACAGTTCATTTTAAAGGGAAGTCCCTACTACCACCTACTGTGTTTAAAGCCTGCATAACAAGTTCTTCTGGTTGTGAAGGCAGAGTCTGGTGCTTTTCCATCAAGTAAAGGCTGTCTTGCCAAACAGTCTCTTTGTTGTATGAAAATATGATTTGAATTAATTTTTTATTATTTTTTTGTTTGCATCAGCAGTGGATGTGTTCATTGATCTGGTGCCTGTCTCAGTTCCTCAGTTGAACTTACTTAGTTTTTAAAAAGTAGTCACATCAGCCGGTCTAGTTTTGGGTTTTTCATCCTAGCTTGTAAATTTGTGTTTGCTTCTGGCAAACCTCCCTGAACTGCAGGGGCAGATGCTGGAATGTAATCTTGTCTGCCATTACAGTAGCCAAATGTTGCTGCTTCCCAGATCTGGGAGCCTAGACTGTGTTCTTCAGAATGCCTTTGCCTGTCTTATTTTAGATAGGCACTTGAAAAGCAGGGGATGACACTTCGTGTTCTTTCTGTCGTAGGTTTCTCCGTCTATTTCCTTCAGTGGAAGCTATTGTCAAAATCTTTTTGCTTTTTCCATTTTGTGGCTCTCTTTAAGCATTTCCATTTTTGTTCCTAATGAGCTGAGTGTACACAGATTTTCTTAAGATCATTTTCTTAGTATTTTCCTGAAAATATGTGATTTGAAATGACTAATCTGTGTGTACTTTTTTTTAATATTGTGTTTCTGCCTTCTTTCTTGGTTTCAGACTGGCTTGTCTTTTCAAAGAGTACAGTTCCTGTGGGTTTCATTCTGCGGCTTTACTTCAGTGAGCTCAGTATTTCTTTTCCCAGATAGATTTAATTTAGCTTTGGCATTAATATGCCTTTGCTTTCTTCATTTTCAAGATAATGTTTCTTGGCACAGCTTTATATCACCAGTTACTTTTTGATGTACTTAATATTTTTCTTGGATACTTTGTCTTTACCCTCAAGATTCATTTTCGTTCTGTGGTAGATTTGGGGCACATAGAGCAGAGCAGAATCAGATATTCATTCAACTAAGAATGCAAACCTGCTAGTTAGTAGCTTGGAAAAGCTGCAAGGAGGTTTGATAAATATTTTTTTTTTTCTTTTACATGTTCCGTAACAAGCCAGTTCATGAGTTGAGTCAGGAAAGTATAAATTGTGCTGTGACTCAAACTGGTACTAATCGTTTGGTAGCTTGGAAAATCATTTTTCCATAAGTGAAACAGTAATGGTGAGATTAACTGGTGTTTGTCAAAACAAAACATCTTACATTTACTAACCAAGGAAAGCAGTGCCCTGTGCCTGGCAATAAGATGGAAATTGAGATTTCTTTTTTTTTTGGTCTGATTTCACTCCATTTGGCAAAGATAGACACCTGCTCTGGCATTAACTGATTGTGTAAGATGAAAAGTTGTATCCTGATGTACTCTTGTCGCAGTAGAAATAGTGAGGCACAAAAGTTTGACAAGATAAGTCTGGAAAAAGTGAAAGGCAGCTTCACAAGTCTTAAACTGCAGCTTTAAGAATTTAAATATTTGCAAATATTTAAATATTGTATCCATCCATCCATCCATCTCCTTGCTTTTCTCTGAGCTAGACATGTCTCTTTTTTGTTTTATCTGAATTAACACTTTTCATTACAGGAGTCAGGTAACTCACAGAGAGAGAAAAGTTTCACCTAAGCCTGTGAAAATCAATCTTTTTTTTTGTCCTTGTTGGATGTTTAAGTTGAAAGCAATGGATCTGATGAACAAAGCCATGAGGTTCATGCTTTTCCTTAGGGGCATCCAGCAGACTTCGAGTCAAGAAAGCAAAATGCTTTTAATTGCTTTTTTAGCATAAATATCTCTCTCTTTTCCCCTGGAGGTTGCTAAAGATGCAGGGAATGACATTTTTCTTTCTCAGAGGCAAAACTTGCTGCCATGCCTCTGTCTGACCACTGGAGTGGCACCAATGGTTGTTGCAGCTCAGGCTGCTCAGGAGGTCGCCGTGAGAGGTGATGGAAATAAGAGTTACCTTGGGCTGAGTGATGTCTCAGTCTTTGTCTGGTTTGTGTGCTGGGGCAGAGGACAAGAAGGACAGGTGTTAGGTCCCAGTTTGGAGCTCAGGAATTACACCTCTACTAGATTACTACCCTGGAGGCACCTTTAGATGCATAGGATATGCGTGTGTAAAGGCAATGGATTAAAATGAAAACAGAGCAGATTTCACTTTTCTCACAGATTAGGAAACCTGCTTTGCCATTCAAGAAGTAACCGTATGGTAAAAAATAACTTCTTCAGTGGACTAGGAATTGTTTGCTGTTGAGTGAAGTAGATGTTTCTGTCACAAATAACTGAACAAAGTCAGGGGAATACAGAATGCTTTTAATCTGTTTTAGAGAGAATAGTTACTAATGGCCTTTTTCATTAAGAATGCTTAAATAGGGTTGTTTATTTTGTAAGCAGACAAGTATCCCATGATACACATCTTATTAGCAGCTAAGAGAACCATTTGGGAACATAAAAGCTGACAAAATAGATCATTCTTGTCTAATTGCTCCATTGACACATTTTTAGGATCTGTTAAACTGGTATAGAGAGACCTTTCCTTAGGTTGTTTGTTTTGGTGTGTTTTTTAGCAGAGCAGTGGAAGGTGCTTGAAAAAGAAGGAAGGTGTCTTTGCACTTAAGTGAATTTTATTTTTTACAATCCTTTTATGTTCATCATTATTCCCATGTAGAGGAGATGTGGTAGGAAAGAATAAGTGTAAACAGTTACAGAATCCATTAAAAATAAAGGCAGTTATATTTGCATTTTTAAATTAGAAGTTAAACGCTGTAAGAGTACAAAGTCTTTACCTGCCTATCCATCAAATATTTGATACAAAAAACTAAAGCCAACTTCTTGGGGAAGGTGTATGTATCACAGTTAAACAAAAGGTGGTCTATTTAAGCAAATTAGTGTCTTGGCATACGTTTATGCTTCTGTGTGGGGAAACTGACTCCAACAGTGTTTTAAATATGGGGTTTATTATCAATGCATAGGAGATTGTTTCTGTCCCAAAAATGCCATTGGATGTGTTTTAATAGAAGGATAGAGATATTGGAGATAATTGTTCTTTGGATGTTACTAGTTTATTATATGATTTTTAAAATTAAATTTAGTATTTTCTAGGAAACAAGTGCTGTCATTGAGATAGAACACATAGAATCTGTTGTTATTGTTGCCTGTATCTTTTATTTCTTTGCTTTATTCTTTATTCCTTATTCCTTTTTTTACCTATTGGTCTCTTTTTGTTGATTTCCTTGTAAGTGCTAACTAGGTTTTAAATATGCCACGTTTTGTATGTTGTGCGATACCTTTCTCATCTGTTTGTGCTTTTAATAACAATCGTAGCATTATCTTTATATGGAAGCAATTACTGCAATATTGGAGGAGCACATACTTATTTAATTGTTTCTTGCAGCTCATAGTATGCAAAGAGCAGGCTGCTCTAATCGGTGAAGTCTTTGAAGAATTTTGGCAAACTAACCATAGACTGCATTCTTGCAGTTCATGTAAAATAATACTGTGTCTAGTAATTTTTCTTCTTTTTTTATAAACTCTGAGATTTAGTCTATATCCACTTGTTTACTGAATTAAAGCTACCAGCTAGTATAGGGGGGAAAAAAATAAGGCATTTAAAGTTTTTAGTGTCCAGTTCATATCTGATAAAATGGAGGCACAAGGTATGACAGCACTGGAGTAATGCTAGCCTGAACTTTTTTCTAGCATGTGACTTCTGATTAGTTTAGTAATGCTCAGTGGCTCTACTTAAAAGAAAGTGGTCTCTTAGAAGCTTAGCTAATTCTTTTAAGTAACTTTTGTTGTTGTTGTTGTTCTTAATGTCAAAGAGGAGCAATATAAGGGAGTATCAGCCATGGGTGGTAATTTGTGGGACCCCTTGATGGGCTAGGAATTGGAATGAAAAATTAATATCATCAGAGTTTCAACTTCAAACATTGATCAGTCAAGTATTTTGGAATATCATTTTCTCTGACTGTGAGACTGAGATATGTGGAGAATGCAGAAACATTGGGCAAATGTTAAATAGAAAGCAAATCAGAGAGCATCAGTGAATCAGTATAAATAAATGCTTGTGTAGCCATAGGACAGAATACCTTGGAAATGATACTGTCTGTAATAGATACCCATTCTCTTTCACCTTGTTTGTCTCTTCCTTTGATTTTTGTCTTTTTTCCTATCTTTTTCTTTCCACCCGCTTTTTCATCCTGTTACCTGTTTGTTACTATGCTGCAAATATTACTGCTTTTCAAGCCGATCAGGGACTTCAGTTTTTAAAGTATTACCACCTGTCAAGAGTGAATTTTTTTTCTTTTTGGATGAGAAAAGTTGGCCTCATACCACCTACGCATCCATTTCCTTACAGTTTAATGGCTCTGTTAAAAAATATTTAAACCGGCTGTTGTATTTTTAAAACAATGTTGAATATAAAGGGAATTCAGGGATAAACAAACTCTAAATTGTATAACTATTTTTTTTATTATGTTGGATAAAATAATACTTTGAATCTTGGAGAACTTATTTCAAAGCATAAATAGAGCACGTTTTTAAGACCTAAAATTCTTCTGTTGTGTGAAAGTTATCAATGATTGTATCCATATATAAAAGGAAGCAAAAACTCTGGTTTGGTTAAAAGAAATAGGTCTGTTTCACGTCATGCACATAGGTTTGTTTTCTCTCTGATTGACTCAGCCATGACTTTCCTTCCTTGTGGGTATGTTCCAGTGTCAGTTGATCTTGGTGGCAGACTTTCCTTTTGGCTTCAGAGGTGTCAAGTCAGTCTACACTGATTTGAAAGCCTTCCAAGTACATGTGCCTGACACTGGAAAGAGCCAAGCTAAGGGAGAACAACTACATAAATGTAGTGTAGGAACAAAAGCAGGTTTTTTTTGTCAGAGTTCCAATGATGTTTGGTATACCATGGATATGGCAAGTCACGAAAGTCTGTTAATAACTGAGTATACACACTGTGGAGCTACATTGTTAATGTGATTCTAAAGAACATCTTAACATTTTTACTTTTCAATGCTTTGGGGTCTGGCTACAAGATGTTATGTTGTCCCATGACACAAAGTAATTTTTAAAACATCCTACTGCTTGAAACAATCTGTATGGTGGCCACTGATCATGAACTTGGCATTTGAGTATCTAATGTTTTTTCTTCTGTTCTTTTGGAGAGGAGAGAGACAGACTAATTTATGTTAGTGGTTTATAATTTATTGCTATTCATATTTTTTGTGAGTAATGATGCCTGATTGAGAAATTGTACTTAACTACAGTTGTGTTTGATACATGAGACAGAACATGTGATAGTTTATCTAATTCAAAGGCTAATTTATTGACTTCATGGCAGGAAAATAATAGTAATAACATTTTGAGCTTTTTTTTAAAGTATGTATTAAAATAAATTTAACAACAGTGAGTTACTGAGTAGTAAAGCTATGATTTATTTATGAGGGTAGTTCAATGAGTGCTAGCAAAGTAAGCATACTTCGTGAAGTATTTGATATGTGCTGGGCATGGTAGTTAAAAATTCTTCACCATTTATAGGGCAGTTCTTAGACTTTTAGTATAAATTCCATGTCTTCTTGTCATAAACTGAAGTCATGCATGACTCTGAGGGAGTGACAGTGAAGTCACAAATTACAAAAGTGTTCCGTAACCTTAAGAATTCTTAAATAATCTCAACACTGGAGAAACTTCTGGGGCTTCTGAAAATTGAAAGATTCTCCAAAGGTCTTGAGGTGCTGGATTTGATTTTTGTGAATGCATACTTACTAATTTTTCCTTGAAAATCTTTTCTTGGTAAAATAAGAAGGGGGGAGGTGCCCATGTACAGTATGCCTCAAAAATCCAAGTGTGTTCCTTTGTAAAGCTGGCTGTCAGCCACAGGTATGTGGGAGCCTGGGCAAGTTCCGGCAGTTCAGGCTGGAGCGTGGTGTGGGTGCCCTTCTGGAGGCGGGAGAGCAAAGTCTGGGAGTACACAGGGCTGCAGCAGGAATGCCGTGCAGGGCCCTGTCAGGAAGGGCACTGTGGACGGGTTTCCAGTGCTGCAGTGGCAAGGCAGTGCTCGGGTGCTGTGCTCCATCTCCCTGCTGTGGAGGGCGTGAGGACATGTGGAGTGGAGGGGTTTCTTCCTGGAGGTGCCATTCAGGTTTCCTCTCCAGCAGCTGAAAAAGCATCCGTACCAGCGCTTTGCAGGGAACCAGGTCTGACAGGCAGCAGTAGTACCACTTGCATTGGAGACAGGGTTGAGCAACAGATAATGCTTTTGAAAAGAGCAATTAATAACTTATTGGTTGTGAAGGAGAAGGCATTTAAAACTGAGAATAGGTGAAATTACACCACAGAGTGAAGTACTGATGTATACTTTCTTCCTACCGTCATCTTGCTGCAGATCACAGTTTCCTTATTAGCATTCCCTGGTGTGGTGCTCATGCTTCTAGTTCTGTCACTGCAGCATTCTTGCACTTCTCCCTTAACTAGAAGATAACAGCTTGAATTTATTTTTGTGTTTACTGTCACTGTTTTCAAGGATATGAAAAAAAAATATTACTGGGTAGGTTCTTTATCACAACTTTTTAATTTTAAACTGCTTCCAAATTTGAGTAATAAATAAAGTCTTTCATATATGTCTGTCTGCATATGACTGGGTAATTGTAATAACTTGTTTTTGTAGTGGATGATGCTGGTAAGATAGAACATGAAGGTTCTGCTGAAATTACCATGGAAGCAGAGTCAGAAAGTGGCTCTTGTAAAGTGGATGGCATTTGTCCAGAAGTCATCAAGGTCTATATATTCAAAGCAGATCCTGGAGAAGACGATTTAGGTAAAGGCACTTGTTTGAGAATACTCCAACCTGACACTTGAAATTTTGCATGAGACTGTGGTTTGTCTGAAGTGGTCTGTAAAGGCCTATGAGTATGATACTAAAGAGTGACAAACTTCTGGTTTTTTATGGTTTAGCATAGATTTTGGTCAAGTGTGTTTAAAATATTTTGCTCTGGTCTTCCTAATTAGGGGGCACAGTAGACATTGTGGAGAGCGAGCCGGAGAATGACCATGCAGTTGGATTGCTCGATCAAAATAGCAGTATTCGTATTCCAAGGGAGAAAATGGTTTACATGACTGTAAATGATTCTCAGCATGAAGACGAAGACTTAAGTAAGTAGGTGGCTTTCCTTTGGGAACAGGGATTTTCATTTCCAGCAGTGCAGCATTCCTATAATTTTTTTTTACTTCTCTTTCTCTTAGATGTTGCAGAAATAGCTGATGAGGTTTATATGGAAGTGATTGTAGGAGAGGAGGATGCCGCAGCTGCCCATGAACAGCAAATTGATGACACCGAAATTAAAACTTTCATGCCCATAGCTTGGGCAGCAGCTTATGGTAAGTAATACTCAAAAGAATTCTTCATGGTGACACTGCAGCAAAGTGTCAGGGATTGGTTTTTGGAGGGTAATGTTGAGTATTTGTGCTTTTGTGTTTGTTTTTAGAGCTTTAGTTTAAGAATGGTTTCTTAGCATAATGAGCCTTAGAAAGAAAGAGGGAAGCTGTAAGGCAGGCTTCTTCTTGCTCGTATTTAACAGGTATTTTCCTTCACACTTTCGTGATGTGAAAGGGGAAATACATGAGCTTCCAGCTAAAAAATTGTACCTCAAGTACATCTGTTGCTCACAGTTTTAGGACACAAGAGCTGGCTTGGGAGTAGAACTGAATATTTTTATTTGNNGGGGGGGGCAAAAAAAGGGAAGTGGGAACATGTAAGATTCAGTGTAGCAGTGAAAAGCAACACTAAGCTCTAGCTTGATTTAAGTGCTTTCTAGGAGGATCATATAAATACGTGATTTCACTAATGGCAATAATTAATTAATTAACGAAAAGAAGTTGGAGGGAGACATACTACAATTGTAGCAGAACCTTGAGAGTATTTCCAGCATGCAGGACCATTTTGCTTGATTGTTGGTATCTGAACACCATCTGGTGCACAAACTGATTTCCAAAACTTTTGTAAGCTTAAGACCAGAATTTCGTCTGAAAAAATGTTTCTGTATTGCCCCACTGCCCCTTTCTCCTTCTAAACAAAACAAAAGAAATAGTGGAGTAGAGGACAAAACTTACATGTCTGCATGATGTGGGTTGTGGTGATGGTGCCAGCAGGCAATTGTGCTGGGAATACAGTGGGGGCTGGAATCTTGGACATATAAGTCAGGAAGGGCAAGATTTCAGGGAGCAGCGTGTGTTAAAACGTTACTTAGGGGATGGGTGGTAGTGCTCCTGAAGCCTTATCTTAGGCCATATACCAGTGAGCACAGTCTGAGTGAGAAGGAAATTACATAAGCCAGTCTGAGTGGGAATCAAAAATGAAATTGAGTGAACTTGAAACAAGTTGTATACTAAACATTCAGTGATTTTGGAGAACGGGGAGAAAATTGAGCAGAATGTTTTACTAACAGTGAGATGGAATTGAAAGGAGAATTTAAGAATGTGGGAAACAGTGGAGTGGTTGCATTGTCAGCAGTAAGCAACCTAGCATGCAGGGTGAGAGATGGTGGGGACAGGGAGAAATTAAGCATGAAGGCCTGAAAATGGCAGAGGAACATTTGAGCGAGCATATAAATGAGAATCTTCAGGCTCTGCACATGCCTGTGACTGGCTCTGAGTCTCCTTACATTAATGATAAATATTAATTCTCAGCACTCTACGGAAGGAGCAGCTATTGAGCATCTTGCACTTTCTTCCACTTGAGTCTTCCTGTCTTATTTGTGTGCTTTGCTTTCACTAGGAAATGTTGGCTTTTATTGATTCGAGTAAATACTTGACCACAACATTTATTATTAAAGTTTACTTACACCCTTAAATCACCAATGTTAAACTGATTGCCAGTAAATACCTTCTTGAATGTATTTGTAATTTTTATGTTTGTTTTGCATACAGTGATACCATTTGTGTATTAAACACAAAGCTCTGTGAGGCAAAGACTGTTTCCTTCTTTCTGTTACACAACACTGAGCATGCTCTTTGTTCCCAGTAGAAAGAATTTGTAAGTGTTAAAAAGCATCAGGTGTATAAATAGCAAGTAGTGTACTTTGTGTGCCACTTCATGGGCTGTTCAGAAGGATTCTTTGGTTGCAGCTCCAGTTCAGAAACTTGGAGTGTGAGAAACTTCAGTCAGGTGAATTCAGACATACAGAAGTGGATGAGAGCTCACACACAAATGTATTTCAGGACTGAGAAGAAAATCGGGCACAGTAAATATTGTGGCATGCTATTATTTACTAATGTTAAACATTTTGGGTATAATTAGCAACCAAAGAGATGCAAAAAATGCTGCATTTGAAGGAGAATTCTCTGTGTAATGGAAAGCCATTAATTCCTGGACACTATGTACTCCTGTAAAATTAGGATAACAAAGCTAATGCTCATAATACCAAACATAATTCCTAAGTTACATAGTGAGACATTTTGCAGCTTATGCTGTACATTATTACAGTTTGATTAAATGTCCAGATAATAGTTTATAATTTCTGTTGCTACCATTGTAGAATTTGTGCTCGAATTACCTGTAGTGTTGGTAGGTAACTTTTTAACGTACCTTGATAGGTAATAACAACGATGGCATCGAAAGTCGGAATGGCACTGCAAGTGCTCTTTTGCACATAGATGAGTCATCTGGACTTGGGAGGCTGGCCAAGCAAAAACCAAAGAAGAAGAGGAGACCTGAGTCCAGACAGTATCAGACAGGTGAGTATGTAGTGCCTGGTTCAATTCTCGTTCCTCCAGGCACTTGCCCATGAACAGATGTATGTGGAGTGTCTTGTAAAAAGAGGGATTCGGGGAATTACTTGGTTGACAACACTTCTGCTTTATAAATGAGTGCATATTTTATTTTACAAATTTTAAATAAATTGGTGATTTGGATTGTGGCAGGTGTTTTAATGGAAACCATCTCTGACATAGGAAAAGGTCAGTACCATAGCAAAAGGTTAAAAACCTATATACTTAACTTGCTGCACCAGTTGTAATGTTTAATGTAACCTTTTTAAAGTTGATGTTAGATAAACGGTGTTCTGTAATAGTGCCTTTTAAAAACCCTTTTTGTCTTTATTGAAAATATATAGAAGAATGCGTTTCATTATGTCAGCTCAGTAGGTAACTGGAAAGTCTGAACATTGTATATTAATGTTCAGTAGTGTAACTTCTATACCCTTTTCTGTTTTAATGGAGAAATAAAATTTCCTTGATGTTTGTGCCTATCTTTTTCCTTTCATCTGTAAGAACACAAGTGCTCTATGGCATAATTTGGTTTCTGCTGTTACTGTGTTACAGTCAGAATATTTATTTGGTTTGATAAAGTTAAAAAAACACACAACTGTTTTCTTTAGTAGCCTTGCCTTAAATAATACTAAAAGTTTCCTTCCAAATCGTGAGTTAACTGTAGGAGTTCTGTTTTGTTTAGGCCAGAGTTAGTAAACTGTGCAAATGAAAGTTGGCCTTTTCTATTTCCAGCTAGTCAGTTCCCCTTATAAAACATTTTTGGAAAAGACAGCTTTTTTAACGTGCTTAGGCAAATTCAGGGTCAACAAATCAGGCTGATGGATGAGTGCAAATAATTTCCAAAGCTTTAAGGTTTCTGAATGTGAAACATGTTCTTATTGATTCCTGCTTGGTACCTCTTCAGATTGTAGCTGTGACAGATGGCGTAAGAGGGAGGTGTTAGTTTGGGGGCATCTGAATTGTAGTCAGCGGTAGGTGATTAAACTGCCAGATTAAACTTTATCTGCAGATTTGTGGAGAGTCAAGAGAAGATCATGTGCTTTGCTTACTAGATGATACTCAATTTAACAAGCTAGCTGCTGTTCTTTGCACCAGCCATTGGTTTCTGCATGTATTTATTGTGTGAACTCAGTCAGAATTCTTCAAAACAGAATTATTTGAGGTCAAGAACATCTTTGGTTGTCTCCATCAAAAAACAGTGTTTCCTTTCTCTTAGTAATAAAAATGAGTGAAAGTAGTAATTCTGCCTAACTCAGTAACGGCCTTGTTTATTGTATAGTAAAATGTATGTATCCCATCTTACTCAACAATTCATCTTATTGTTAACACCTGACTTTTGTTGAAGTGTAGTTTTGTTGTATAATGTTGATAAAGGGTTTTTTTGTTGTTTTTCAGCAATAATCATTGGCCCTGATGGTCATCCATTGACAGTCTACCCCTGCATGATTTGTGGAAAGAAATTTAAATCCAGAGGTTTCTTGAAAAGGCACATGAAAAACCACCCGGAGCACCTTCTTACTAAGAAGAAATACAGATGCACAGACTGTGATTACACTACGAATAAAAAAATAAGTTTACATAACCACTTGGAGAGTCATAAGCTGACCAACAAAACAGAAAAGCTTGTTGAATGCGATGAGTGTGGGAAAACCTTCTCTCATGCAGGAACTTTATTTACTCACAAGATGGTGCACAGGGACAAAGGAGTTAATAAAATGCACAAGTGCAAATTCTGCGATTATGAGACAGCAGAACAAGGGTTGCTGAGTCACCACCTTTTGGCTGTCCACAGCAAGAACTTTCCTCACATTTGCGTGGAGTGTGGCAAAGGGTTTCGCCATCCGTCAGAGCTCAAGAAGCACATGCGGATCCACACTGGTGAGAAGCCCTACCAGTGCCAATATTGTGAATACCGATCTGCCGACTCTTCCAACTTGAAAACCCACGTAAAGACTAAACACAGTAAGGAAACGCCGTTGAAATGCGATATTTGTTTCCAGACTTTTTCAGATACCAAAGAGCTACAGCAGCATACGCTTATGCATCAAGAAAGTAAAACACATCAGTGTTTGCATTGTGACCATAAGAGCTCAAACTCGAGTGATCTGAAACGACACATAATTTCAGTCCACACAAAAGACTATCCTCATAAGTGTGACATGTGTGATAAAGGCTTTCACAGGCCTTCGGAACTGAAAAAACACGTGGCAGCTCACAAGGGTAAAAAATTGCACCAATGCAGACATTGTGACTTTAAAATTGCAGATCCGTTCATTCTGAGTCGCCACATACTCTCAGTTCACACAAAGGATCTTCCATTCAGGTGCAAGAGATGTAGAAAGGGCTTTAGGCAGCAAAACGAGCTGAAAAAACACATGAAAACACACAGTGGCAGGAAAGTTTATCAGTGTGAGTACTGTGAGTATAGCACTACAGACGCCTCAGGCTTCAAACGGCATGTGATTTCCATTCACACAAAAGACTACCCTCACCGGTGTGAGTATTGCAAGAAAGGGTTCCGAAGGCCTTCAGAGAAGAACCAGCACATTATGCGACATCATAAAGATGTTGGGCTGCCTTAAAGTCTCTTTCACAGACTTATGGCTGGAATTATAAAGGAAATTTGCCTTTCAGGCAGTTAGCTTATTTTAAAGCCAATCACCTGCGATCACACACACAAAAAAAAACCAACAAAAAAAATACTGTGCATTTGATTTGTTGCTGTATAAAAATAGGATTATTGCTTCTAGTTGACTTTTATACCTTTTGTTCAATAGCGTGTTCTGAATTCTATTCAGTTTGTTTAATAAATGAAGAAAAGATGGCAACAATAAAGTTGCATTTAATAAAGTAAACCCTGTCTCTTACTGAATTTTTCAACCGTAATAGTTTATTTAAGTATATTTATCTTACTGACCTCGTTGATACTCACAGTGTCCATGTTAATGCAGTTTTGTCGTGAATTTTAAAAATACGAAATTTCTCTTGATAAAATTGTCAGAGGTGTGTATAAAATGGGGAATTGTCATGTTGACATTAAAGTCACTAGGGCCCACCTGATTGTCTTGTTTTAACTATACAGACTTCGTGGCAGGTTAACTCTTTTCCAGTTGAGGCATTACAAGTCTCACTTCGTGTTTTCATTCTGGTTTCGGAGAGAAAAATATTTTAAAAATGGTTTGGGGCGATTTTTATCTTTCCTGGGCAAATTTAAAAGTATGCGCAAATATTACATTTATTGTTCTGTGCTTCTTTGTCTTTGAAAGGTTTTGTGTGTTACAAAAGAGTTGGGTTTTTTCCGCTTTACTCCTGTCTTAATGTTGGAAACGTAAAATACTCTTGTTCCATTTGCAGAGTTAAGAATAGATCACAACTGTCTGTATGTGTTGGTAAACGTACCTCAAACTTTATGCTTTTATGTATGTTGGTATTTCTTTGGAAGAGCGGTTTGTGGTTCAAGTCATATTTTTATTGTTAGTTGTTTTAGAATAAAATTTAAGACCAAGAGGTGCCTCGATTTTGGAAACCAGATATTTACAGTGAGAGCTTAAGAAGGGAATGGAGCAGAGCAGATGAGTTCATAAGGAGTAGAGATGTTGTAACGTAGATATCCTTAATAAGAAAAGTAACTTACGATAGATGCAGTTGTTACTAAATTGAATGTTTTTCCTGAGCCATTAGTAGCTGTGTTCAGCTGCTGTTTATTAATTAGTACAGTATCCAGAATTAACCCAGTTCTTTTAATCTGTTTATAAACAGCTGGGAGAATATTACAATTATTAGATGCAATTTTGCCACCTGAAGACTATTATAAAGTAGCGCCATATCATTTGCTAATTGCTGTGTAAATGTACCAAGCAGAAAGTCATGTACTTTAACAACAACTGTGGAGCAAAAAACTCAAACCATTTTAATTACAGGCCAGATTTTAGGACCTGGCCCTGCTCCCCTTGCTCAAATTCCCACCCCAGCCACTGTTTGATGATGGATTGCAGAATTCAGTCCCGGCTGCCTGCCAGATTAGGATAGATTTGTAACCAGCAATTCACTAATGGAAAGGCTTCAGAGCCTGGGCCAGTGTTAATTCCTGTTTCTAGGCAGGTGAACTTCCAGTTGAAATCAAACAGGAATTACAGCGATGGTTTTAAGTCTGGGGTGATAGGAGGGACAAAGGTTTCCTTTTCGGATGTGCATCTTCTAGGCCTTTTGTATTTTGTCTTGTTACCGAGCCCTGCCCCTACTACTCATCCCTCCTGTCTCACTGTAAGCTGAAATTCTTGTCTGTAGTGTGCAGTTCAGGAAAGTCCAATGCCATGTCACTGCCTGTGTTGTAGGATGGTTTTTTCTTTCTTTGCCTGCTTGCAGTGCCCCCAGACTTGCCCAGTGTGCTCTTGTGTAATATCGCTGCTAGCGGGCCGTGACCCTTTAGTGTGTGATACCTGGCTGTGCTGCATTGTGCCTTCCTTGAAATCCCCGCTGAAGCCAGTGGATTTCCTACGTGGCCGTAGTGTCTGTTGCCTGCTGATGCCAAACCAGATGCAGTAAAACCCAGCAGAGATTCCCACTTGCTTCTTGCAAAGTACCTGCCTGTGACTTTTTTTTTCCTCTCTTATGTTCAAGCATTTTCTAACTGGAAACCTGGAAAGTGTACAAAATCTGCATAAATTCCCATAGTAGTGCTGAGGAGTTTAGCCATTTTGAACTTTATTTTTTTAAATAAGCTGAAAGACAAAGAACACAATTTTACGCATTTTCTTTCTCTTATGTAGCCTGGAATCATACACACTTTTTTTTTTTTTTTTTT
>VWZT01012481.1:44861-56941 GCA_013397055.1 Pachycephala philippinensis | reverse complement strand
ATCCAGACCTAGCCATCCCTAAATCAGCAACTCCAAACACACAATCCCGGACAATTTGCATTCATTCAAATCTAACATTTAGGACACACTGAATAGTTCAAAATTCCCAAGAAACATCCCGTTGCCTTCAGCTCCCAGGGGGTTTTGTTTTGCACTCACACAGATTTGGGACACCCCTGAAAAAACCTGTGCAGTGCACGCCGGAATCCCCGATCCCGTGAATCCAGGCAGTGTTAAAACCTTAGTCCAACCTGGGCCCCCAGAAATTTTTGCCAAATATCCCCCAGATCCTCAGGATAACAGAACCCTCTGGTACCGCATTTCTAGTGTTGTAAAGCCAGGAATTACTTTATTCCTAGTGCTGGGCTCTGGATATGGCTGAGAAAATCCCGGCCTCCACACAGACCCCGATTCCAAACTTTGTGATAAATTTTAGCAAACCAAGAAATTTATGTTCCCTGCTTCTCAAGGACATCATTCTCTTTCATTAGCTAACATTCTCTCTCCTACTCGGGGTAGATTTTTCCCTTCCCATGCTGATTAGTCCCTACTTTTAGGGGGTTTAGGCACCTTTCTTCCCTGGGAGGGGTTTTTTAACACAGGTACCGAGGCTTTGGGAGTCTTCTTTATCTGCTGCTTTCTGGAAAAACACCCTGTGATCCATAAATGCCACAATCCAGATTCAACAAGATGCCCAGCTTCAACAAGACATCCTTTTTACCTAAAAACACTCATTCTCAACTCCTGGGTCTTTTCAAGTTTTCCCCCCAAAATTCCCCTACTTTTCCACCACTGAATCCCTCAGTCTTACTTCCAAGGATTTCTTTAATACCATGGAGCTGTTCTCAAGATTTACCCCCACAACTTTCCCTACATGCCCACTGCTCATCACCTAATTTTTCCCTCAAAGAGTTCATTCTCTACCCCAGAGATTTTGTCAAGTGTTGCCTCCAAAATTTTCCCCACCTGTCCACTACTGAGATCCTCATTTTGCCTCCAAAATACTCATTCTGCCCCCTCCAGATTACATCAACTTTTACCCCCAACATTTTCCTTCCTTTCCTTTCCTTGATTAAATCTTTTCTACCCCAAAAATGTGCATTCTCTCCCCTAAATATCACCTCAGCTTTTCCCTCAAAAATGCCCCAGAGATAAACTCAGATTTAGCCCCCCAAACTCCTGTTTTCCTGCACAAACAGTTCTTGTGGCCCCTCTCAATTCCCGAGACTTTCAGCTAAAAATGTCATCCCTGTCCAAGCTATCTCAGGTTTTTCCTGCTGGGAGCTGCAAGGAATTCGGGCAGGAGAATGACACCAAGAACACGTGTAAATTCAAAAGCAGAAAGGGGGAAACATTTCAGAAAACATTTCTGTAATCAATTAATTAATTAATGAAGGCATGGCTCATGGCAGGCTGGAGATTAAGTTATCCCAAAAGGGAAGGAAAGAATAAACATTCCTGTAGGAACCTTTGGGATCTGCTGGGCTGAAGTGGGGAACTTCACTGTCTTTCTTCTTTCCTGTGACTTTTCCAACAAACTCTGAAGCTGACAAGTCCAAAAGCTCTGGAACCAAAGGACATTCCCAGGGATGCTGCGTTTCAAGCACATTCTCAGCAAGCACTCCCAACTCAGCACAGAGGCACCACTGGAGCTCTTGCTTGGGGCTGGGACAGCTGGGGACAGGAATGACGAGAAACCATTGGCACAGCCAAACACCACAACTCCTTCATCCCCAAGGAACTCTGGCATTTGCCTCTTCACCTCTGCCCTTTTCCAGCACACACGGGTAGGACCGGGCTGCCAGAAATGGCATTCCCTAGGCAGTTCATCCCAGCAGAGAGGAAAAGTTTCCAGGAACATGATCACAACCCACACCTACCACCTGGCTCAGCCCGGAGTCCATCCAGCACTCACCAAGAGCTGCTGGGAGCTGAAATTCTCCCTGCTCCCCCTGCCTGGGAAACCTGGCCTGCTCCTGGGAAAGAGGAGCTACATCCTGCTGGGTGCTCCTGGCAGCTGCCGCCCTTCGGGCAGGGGGATGGCTCAGGCAGCTCCAGCGACTGCTCTCCCTCGATGCTTTTGTGTTTTCCTGCATCTCCCCGGGCCGGAGGGAAGCACGGGGAGGCAGTGGAAGGGGTGAGGAGCCCGGCGTCGTTGGCTTCTTGTGTGTGTGTCAGTGAGCCAGGGCGGGGACAAGGACACGTGCTGGAGCTGTTGCCCTTTGGAGCCATTTTAAAAGTATGATCCTAGAACACATTGGAGGCTATTTCCCAAATTCTGTTGGTAGCTGGATCTCCCTGGATGGAGAGCCCAGTCCAGCAACCCAATACCCCAGCTGAAGGGACTCTCAATAATGACGAAGATGCTCTGCATGGGGACAAACCCAGAGATAACAGTGGGGGATGCTGGAGCAACTCCAACAAAGAGCTGAAATCCTGATGCACGGTGTTGGAGCAGCACCACCCTGGAGGCCTACCCAGCAACACTAGCTAACAGCACCGCAGGAAGTTTATTCTGCTTTTTTCCTATCATACCCTCGGTGCCTGCAGAACAGGTACCTTGGGCTCATGTTGATCCTCCCACTTTTATCCACAGTGCTTCCAAAGGCTGTGCAAACCGCTCCTACTGTCCCTGATGTGTCAGGGAATTCCACGGCAGAAATGGCCGTGCAGACAAGTATTGATGAACCAAGAGCTGGACTGGAAGCAGTAAAAGCAGCACGAGTGTGCTTAGGAGATTGACAAGAAGCTTTAAACACTCGCCTGGAACTTCGCTGCGATTGGGAACAGCGGTGCCAGGGGTTGTGGGTTACTCCCTGACGAGCTGAGGCCTCAGCAGCAGGGCTCACTTACAAGATGAATCCTGGGCACTGTGTGAGTGACACCATCAGGATTATTTAGCTAAAAATGGATGACAAAGATGCAAACGTAATGAAATTAAAATAAAAGGGAGCTTGCACGAGGAGGAAAGAAAAAACAGCACCTGCGGAGGTCAAAAGCAGTAACACTGTATCAGTGTGTCTTTTTCATTGCCGACATCTTGATTTTTTACATTTAGATTTTTTCTTTGCATTTGATTTCATCCCCAAGAGCTGTCTAAGAAATAATATTATTAAATCTGTTTGTTTCTATTGGTACACAGTGAGAATTTGTTATTGCTGTGTCTGTGTGGCTCTGGCCCCACTTGTGGAGATGTAAAATAAGCACTTGGATCGCTCTGGACACATAACGGGAAATGTGCGTGGGGAGAAGTCACCTGTGGGTAAACTGCTGTTCTCTCGTAGCTCTGCAGCAGCGCTGAGTTTGGCAGAGTGGTTGAAGGGTTTAACCACCCTCACTGTGGGGAAGGCTGATGGACTCCTGAGCACTGGGCTCTGGTGATGGTGCTGCCTTCTGCATGTCTTTCCTTTGTGAAAGAAACCAGTGGAAAAGTGAGGCCCTGAAGCAACCGGGACCCTCCTGAGAGGGCCACCAGCCCTGCCCCGCTTCCAGCAGCAGTGCTGAACACACCCACCCCCTCTCCAGCCCTGCCCAGTGCTGTGGGAGGTAGAGGAGGGAGCTTGGCCCTGCTCCACCAGGCACCAACTTGTTTCTCTGCTGGGCAATGTGCCTTCACACAAAGAACGAGTGCCCAAGGGATGGGCATTGCAGGCTCTTCCCTAGGAGCGCCAGCAGCCCCCACCTGCTTTAATTCCAGTGGCAGCTTGGTTCCTCCGTGGGTAGAGACTGGTGCTCCCAGGGTGAGCACTCCCCACAACATGGCTAGGCCCCCCAGCCCTTCAGTTAAAAAATGACCACAGACCCAACGAGGGAACCATGGACAGGTAAGAAATGCTCCAGCAGGTGAGGCTGCATCCTGGGCATTGCTTTGCTGCCTCCCATCACCCATCTCTGCAGCCAAGAGGCCCCTGTGGTCTGCAGCAACCCACTTGGTGCATGTGGGACCACTCGGAGCAGGCAGCAGAGCAGAACACACCAGGGACCCGGGTGCAGCAGCCATGTAAAAATGCTGTGAGGTCCAGAGACAGGACAGCCACCCCACATCACACCCACGCCGGAAGGGGAGTGGCAGCTGAGAGTGCAGGACTGGGTCGTAGTTTGTTCCAAGGCAGGTAATTCCCTATGATTTTTCCTTATTATTTTGGGTTCTCATAGTATCAAAACCTTTGTATTTCTCTGTGTTTAATATACAATTTTCCAGTGAGTTGGCTGCTCACAGTTTTTCTCTGTTTCACCACAAAATCGGTTGTAAGTTGTTTTTGGATCAAATCCCAAGATTTCCCTTTCCTCATGGATTCGGAAGGAAAACGTTGAAACTGAGGTGCCTATAAAATACCTGTGAAAAAAAATCGAAAAGGGTTTGTGAGGGGGGGGCAAGCTTTTAAAATGTAAGTAATTTGACTTCAGTCTGATGAACTTTACTGTTCAGTGAAATTATATGATAATGAAATTATCATATATATACACACAATATAACCATTATACATCTACTATAACACATCTCAATTATATAATGTCTTACACGATTTGTAAACAACCACAGCTGGGCCAAAAGTCATATTCAGTTTTGTGACAGTGACATTAAGATGTGGCTGAAATAAAAGTCAGGTTTGCTACCTTGCATGTGCGCAAATCCACTGGTCAATCACGGCCAAGCCCCCATCCTTATAGAGTTCCAGCTCCTCCCAAGAGGGTTCAAACCTCACCATCTCAGGCAGCAGTTTCTTGAGCAGTTCAATCTCTTAAAAAAGGAAGGATACAAATTTATCTCTACATTATGAAGAGCAACTCGCTGCTGTCACACGATGTGTTTGTTTAACGGAATCCTGGGTGAACAGTTCCAAAGCAAGTGACACCGAAATCTACCAACAAATTTTACAAAATTCACAGCATTGCAGGCAGGGAGGAGAGCCAGTGGTAACTGCTGCACTCATTGTCAAGAGTTACCAATCCTGAAGTGACTGTGATCTGCCTACCTTCCTCAACAGCATCAGTGGCTACAAAAACTTTTTCAAGTTTAAGTGTCTCCAAGAGGCTGCGGATTTTCTTTACTGCTGCTCTCAGGGAAGGCACATCTTCTCTGTGACCCCAAATGAAGTCTCTCCTTCTGAGATGAACCCCAAGGTATGGGCCACCTAGAGCTGTGCCCATCTTAACCTACGAGAAAAAGGTCAATAAACTTTACAACTTGAAAGCATCACTATTCACACTGAAAAGCAAGAATGCATCATCTCTGGATAAGGCACAGAATCACTCTAGTTGCAGACAAAAATTTTTAAGTATGGACTGGAAGTAGTTTGGGACACTTGTTGCAACATTTAGATCTTGGGTGGCCTGCATGACAGAAGAGAAACTGGAGTGCCAAATCTTTGTAAGCAAAAATTCCTCTCCTTGACGAAATAAATCCTCAACTGGCAGTTGGCAGCTGAACTTCACACCCACATGTGGTGCTGAATACAAGAAGATATTCAAGTTTCCTTTACTGAAATGAGGGCAACAAAGATCTGGCCCTCAGAATCAGTCAGGCACATCTCAACACTGTTAACCCGTGTCACACAGGGAGAAGAAGGTGCACTAGGAACATGAGTGTCCACCTCTGCTCACCCAGTGAGCAGAAGAGTTACACTTACGTGTACCTCCAACACGAGCTGCAGCACACAGCCAGGAGTACACAAACGAAATATTTGTTATGGATTTTACCTTCATCTGTGTCCAGTCCTCCTTGTACTGAGTCCTGTCTGCCTCATCTGTGGATTGAAGGTATTTCTCCCTGAACTCGTCTCCCACCACGCGGAGGTGTTTAGCGAACACCATGCTCCGACGGGTCTGTCGGAATAAGAGCAGACACTGAGTCAGAAAAAGGAGAGCTAAAAATGAGTAGGTCGCGACAGTTTCACACACACAGCACTTCCAGGATGCAGTTACTTCTGGGACATCTATGCAGTACTATAAGCAATGATTTCTAACCTTTTATCCAAGCTTTAACTGTTGAATTCTAATTATCACCACATTTATAACCAGCATACTCCCCTGCCCCTGCAATACACTACAGGTGTAGGGAGGACACTGCAGTTATTTACACAACAGAACACATAATATACCAAAGTAAACACCCCAGCAACGTACCTCACTTCTGGAAACAAAAGCTGGACAAACACTTTAGTGTGCAAAACACCCGTAAAAATAAAACCTGCTTTAAAAATATTAGGCATCTAGCCACAGACATGCATATCAAATTCAGTGGAAAAGTGATGAAAAAAGGAATTATTTCCTTAACCTGTGAATAATAATCTCTAAGATTCTGGGATGCAGTTACCACTGCATACAGCCACAAGTGGCCTTTTTATTAACAGGTAAAAGAACAAAGGAAATCCCAATTTCTCCCTTTTTGTCTGCAAAGAAACAGAGAAGGGGGAGATGCCTCTCAGAGGGGCATGGAAAAAAAGAGAAGAGGCCCTGGGCCCAAGTTGCAGTGAGTAAATTCCTGTTTGGACATCAGGCAAAACCACCGGGGCAATGTTTAAAGTGCCACTGCTAAGAAGTGTGTGTTATGGATTCACGTGGATTTTGTGTCTGCTTTTACAGGACAAGTCAGACTCAAAAACGGTATCTGGGTTGCATTTCTTTCTTTGAGAGGTCGCTCTCAATGAACAATTCATGGCTAGCAAACTACTGTTTTGTCCATTTCTGAAAACATGCCCTATCCCAAGTGAATAGCCAGATGCTCACAAGACTGAGGTCTGTGTAATTTGTTTTGTAATATCAGGAGAGTCAGTTTCTCTTAGGAATTTTAATTATATCAAGCACTCCATATCATGTTCCATTTTCCTGTGTCTGAACCTTAACATTTTCTTAAAATTTTTATGACAGGAATTATTTCACCATAGACCTTCGCCTTGAAACCCATGGGAATTTTGCCTTTGAAGCCAAAAGGGGAGGGATTTGGGGGCACTTTTGGGAATTCTTTTGAAAAGACTAATCTTGAGGTTGACTAGATAAGAAACTGCTCCCTTCTGATTGTAGATGTGTTGTATAGGGGAGATCCTTTTAATCACCATGCCCTGCAGCACTGGGCCTTCAGGCACAAGACAGCAGGACAAATTCCTGTGTTACATTAATCCACAGCAGCCTGGAAACCATCTTTAGCACACACTGCTGAAACATAAGACACAAGTTACTTTCAAGACAAGCAACCTGAGGCAAAACTGAAGCACACATTGGTTACTGAATTTTTTAGCAGAGCCAAGTAAAAAGTCTACAGAAGCTATCTGGAAAATACTCACATTCCAATAATCTTTCCCTCCGTAGTGGTCATGAAGAAGGTTTTCAGCTCTGTCTAACATCACTGACCTATTGAAAATTGTAAAACTGAGTGCAGTTCCCTTAGGAATAGAATTTACATTACGACGTTTCTTTACACATTTGCAAGGATAAAGCACAGACTAAGATCTCTTTGCAAAGGGAGCATGGGGAATGAGGGACAGGCTCCTATAAGGCAAATTCTAGTTCTCTACAAGGCAAATTGTGACCCACAGCCTGCTGGAGAGAGAAGGGAACCATGTCACTCCGTGGCCCTGCCCTGCTCCTTAATAAATGCTACATGATTCTGAAGTTAAACACTAACAAGCATTAATCACCACCCCGCCACAGTCCTTGCAACAGTTGCTACAGGAGAAATAAGATTTCCAACAGGGAGAGTGATCCAAAGGGGATAAGTGACCTGTGAGGTAACGCTCAGCCTCAGAGCACATGAGAGCCTCTTGGAGGAAGCAGAAGATCACAATAAAACCAGAGAAGGGGCTTTCCACGTGTAGAATAAAATGTCTCACAGTAAAACAACAGATCAAAGAACACAGAGACACTACAAAAATGTGTGGTAGTAGACAGCAGCTTGTGCTTCTCATAAATACACAAAGTTCAGGATTGTGTACTGGAAACATAACTGCACTATCCAAGCTCTAAGAAGCAGAAGAGATTTTGAGAGCTTCGAGTATTCAAGAGCATAAGAGATGTAGATTTAGTTTGTGAGCACACTGATGATAAGCAAACACACAGAGAAATGCTTCTGCTGAAAGGGATCAAGGTCATTATCCGGATCTGCTTCTACTAAAATGAGAGGAAGCAAATAACCAATCAACTTTGGATTATCACTGCTGATAATCAGCTGGACACTTGCACAGAAGGCTCCGAATCACCTGGAAAACAGACGAGACTGTGCTTGTGAAGAAGCAGCACTTCACCTAACAGGAAGCCTGGAGATGAAGGAGGTTACTAATCTAAATGCACAGAAGTTTCCTAGAAGTGACCACACTTGAAGAGTAAAAACCCAGTCCTAGGATCACACAACTGGTTGTCCAGCCAGAAGGGCAATACGGGAGATCAGAGCTCTGAACTCTGAACAACCAGAGTAGTTTGAAGACACTGGCACACATGAAGATAAGGGAAATCTCACTAACACTGCCTATCAAGATTTCCTGACAGCCTTCATTAAAGGCTTTTAGGAAAACTTAGCACAGAAAAGAAGGTTCTTGCATGGATTAAAAAAAAAGAAGTTTAGAGACAGGGATAAATGTATGGTTCTCATTGCAGAGGGAGGATACAAGTGGAAGGAATCTTCACCATATTCCTAAACAAACTACAAAAGGGCATGAAATCAGGTAACACAGCTTAACAGTAATTTTAAATTGCTCAGAGCAGCTAAGACCAATTATGAAGAATTAGAGAAGTCTGATCACTAGCCAATAAAGTGGCAGATGAAATCTAACATAGGAGTGAGTGTAGTAAAAAAACAAAACTGGCTTCATCTAATAACTAAAGGTCTTGATGGCCAGGAATGAGGACAGTTTGGTGCAAACATTAAGGCAACGCTCAGAGGTCAAAATAAGGAACCTGTGTCTCAAGAATTAGCAGAAAAAGAAGAGAGCACTTATCAGAGTGTGTCATTTGTACTGCGATGTGACACAGGTTTACCCACGCTCAGTGTGCAGGATCCAGATGAACTGCAAAGGTTCAGAGACTGGCAGTGGTGACAGCCAAAGGCATGGAACGGCTTTCACATGGAGAACAACTAACAGAGTCAGGACGCTTCCCACTGCAGAGGAGACAACTGAGGGGGAATATATACAGATATAAAATCATATGTGGTGTGCAGGAAAATACGTAAAAGCTGATGGTTCAGCATCTCTTCCACTGCATGATCTAGGGGATATTAGATGATACCTTGGAGGTAGGAGTTACAAAAGCTGCCTGAGAGGGAATATAAAGGAGCTCAAGGCTATTTGCTCTTAGGTTTTAGCACTGCAACCTTTAACCTACCTTTACCCTAACTTACAGTTAAGTGTTTCTTATAGGGTAAATCCCTTTTGTAATGATTTTAACAGAGTACAGTAACTTAGTGATGAAGTATCTCAACAGTGGGATACAACCTTCAAGTTCCCCCTGCTCTTCCCACCTGGCAATGGGGTTGTACAATGATAATACAACAATAAATAGTAATACAAGGCAACTCACTGTGCTGATGTGTTCTTCAGAAGGATGGGAGCCACAATAGAGGCAGATCCTTGGACAGACAAGCAAGAGGCGTTTAGGCCTCGTGTTTCCTCGTAACCCCAGAACCAGCCCCTAAAAGGGAACACAAAGGATTGGTTTGCAGGCTTGTATTTTAAACTAATGCCCTATATAGAACAAAACATCCTAAAAAACTACATATGATATAAATAAACCAGCCACCTCCTTTATGCTGTTTTTATATGGAGCAACAACTTTCTAGAATTAGATCTTCTCATACCAATACAACATTTTATTATTGATGGGCTTTTTAAAAAGAAAGTGAACCCCAAGCACCCCAGATTTTCACAAACAATACTGCAACAACCACACAAGTCTGTTCTGTTAGAGCAGGCAAGTATCTCTCTGAATACAACCGAAAAGACCAGAAGGACTGCTAGATGTTACCTGTAGTAGCCATGTTTGTCTTTGGAGTACATAAGCTGATCAATGCACGGCCTTTCATCTATTTTTTCTTCCCACGTTCCTTCTTTCCATCCTTCTGCATAGCCTTGGAGCACATAAATCTGTTCAATAAAGGGCCCACCTGACTCTGGGCAGAAGGCAAAGCAAAGGATTTGTGAGCATGAAAACCCACACCATAAAGGTATGAACAAGTATCAGCTGTAGTTAAAAATCCGCAAAAAATGCTAATATTACACTATTCTCTCTTCCCTATTGCGCCTATAAAAAAGGAAAGGAAGTTTTCTGTGAGCCAGAAAAGCTAAAAGGGTCAGGCAATGTGACCACCTGCTATCCCACCCAGCTCTGTGTGATTTAATTTGCCAAACACCACAGAATCACTGTCAGTTGGGTAAAACACACCACGAAGCACACAGGTTTTCAATCCCATAGGCAGCTGCCACAGGAGGAGTGCCTCCAACAAAAATGCCAAATACAAGCCATTCTTCCCTGAAATTTCACGGCCTCTAAATGCATTTTCCTGGAAGGCAGGGAACAGCTATTCCTTCAGAGCTCTTTACAGAGGTCTGACATTTGGTGGCCTTTATTTCCTCTGCTGAACAAGCCTGTGACACTGCTGCAGATTTGAACATTTGGTGATTAGCTCAACACGGCATTAAATCCTACAGGAAGCAACTTTACTTTCTTATGGAAAGTCTTTCTCTTAAGTATAAAAAGCAAGAGGTTAAGTATTTCAAGTAAGTGCAGCATTGATGATGAAAAAGTTCAGAGAAGAACCTGCTGTACAACTTTTACTGTCCAACCACCACATCCAGAGAAGGGTAGCTTGTCTGTATTTCAACAAGCTGCCTCTCTCCTTATGGGCTTGTCATTATGGTCAAAATCATGCAGAAATATTTGTGAATTTAACCACAGGCATTAACTGTCTGTCTTTGGGGGTCCCAGGAAGTCGAGGAGACAGCAGTGCTACATCAAACAAGCTGCCAAGTAATTGGGTTATTCCATCCTAGTGGTTGTGTAACTCAGCAAAACTCCTTCCCACCCCTCCTCTCGCTACCTCTAAGATTTTTTTTTTTCCACGTAAAAGGATAAAAGCCCCTATAAGGACAAACCTGTTAAGAAATCATATCAAATATTTAGTTAATTGTAGATTGCAAGATCCTACACCCCACCTGCAAGGAACTGCTCATATTCGATGACAGGGATGTTCCTGCTGAGGCTTGGGATATCGAAGAACTCGGCCCAAGGGATCCGGACCTGGAGGATGTCAGGGCTCTGCCAGTGATAAAGACGTCCCCAGGGAGGCAGAACCAACACCCAGTTTTCACTTTTCCGCAGGGTTTTCACAAGGGAAGCAAGGCGAACGTAGACATCTCTGCGAAGGTTGAATCCTTCAGGGGGGTTTACATCGTACAAAAGGTATCTGGGGAGAACAACAGAATAGACGATTATGTCCTCCCATTATGTCTGGGAGGACACTGAGGCTTTTACACGTTTTTCTTTTTTACCCTAGGATGCTGTGATGAAACTGTTAGGAAGGAAGCTGTTCTTCTTTTTGAGTCTGTGGTACTCGGAAGGGGAAGAAGTATGGGAAGTCACAGCAGTGTGTGCTGCAGGGGCCACAGGGGTCTCCTGGTGAGGTGGCACAAGCCAGGAGCCTTTCCTGCAGCGGGTCAAGGAGTGAAGCGTCTCTCTCATCCTGAGGTTAACGTGGGGTATGTGGTGAAAATGGTGAAACTACTGGCGTGTCACCCAGGCTAACTCCTGTAAGCTGAACACAACAGCAGGAAGACACGCTCCAGAGGAGTAGGGGAAAAGGGTGCAGCTGGGAGCTGGATGATCCCTGTGGGGTCCCTTCCAACTCAGGATATGCTACAGACGAAAGCCGTCAGATAGCTGCGATGACACCTTCTAAAAACGACCCAAAAAAGCACCAGCAGGCGAAGGAGGCCCTTTACTAGCTGATGGTCGATACACGGCGGGACGCTTGTGCAAGAGGACACCGCAGGGCGGGGGATGTCCCGGCGGGCAGGAGCAGGCCGGGGCCGGACGCGGCGGGTCCCCCGGAGCTCACCTGGTGCTCGGGGCGGCGGCGGCGGCGGGCAGCGAGG
>VWZT01012481.1:22585-44256 GCA_013397055.1 Pachycephala philippinensis | reverse complement strand
CGGTAGGCGCCGTTCAGACGCTGCATCAACGCGTTGCCGGCGCAGACCAGCCCCACGTCGAAGCGGGAGGCGCCCAGGGCGGCGCGCAGGGCGCACACGGCGCGGCGGAGAGGGGCCCGGCGCACGGGCACGGCGCGCTGCGCGTTCCGCAGCGCCACGCTCATGGCGGCGCCGCCACCCGCGGGGGCCCCGCCCACCCAACGAGACTCCGCCCGTAGGGCCCCGCCCATTACGGCGTTCACCAATCGAGAACCCCCTGCAGAAGAGACCCCGCCCATCCCTGGGAAACACGCCCACCAAGCACGCACCCATAACCGCGCCCACAACGCAGGTCCCACCTGTCTCCCCGCCCCTACGGTGCCGCTGCCGCTATAGCCCCGCCCGCTTTTACCGGACTCCGCCCCATGGCTGGGCCCTCTCCCTCCCGCGCATGCGGGGCCCGCTTCTCCCGGCGGTCCGAGGCCGCTGCCGTGGGTGCAGCGATGTCGGCGCGGGGCCCGTTCCGCGGCCCGCCCTCCTTCCCGCCGCCGCTGCGCTTCGGGCAGCCCGCCGTGTTCGGCCAGGGCGGCGGCCCCGCCGGCCTCCCCTTCGCGCCCGCCGCCACCTTCGCGCCGCCCTACGCGCTGGGCCAGGCGCCGGCCCCGGCGGGGAACGCGGGATTCAGCTTCAGGCCGCCCACCAGCCTGGGCGGCTTCCCGACCTCCGGCGAAGCGTCGGGTGGCGGCGGCGGTGCCTTCGCCGCGCCCGAGTTCCGCTTCAAGACGCCCGAGAGCGCCGCCGCCTTTAAGCCGGTGTCAGGCGGCGAGACGGACAAGGGCCCGGCTGCTCCCGCTGCCTTTGCTTTCTCGTCGCCCTTCGGCTTCGCGTCTGAGACGGGCCCCGAGGCGGCGGTAGCGCGGGAGCCTTTCTCCTTCTCGCGTCCCGCCGCCGCTTTGGGGCGGCCGGAGGAGAGAGGCCCGCGGGCGCTGCCGGAGGATCCGGGGGAGCCGCCGTCCAAGGGGCTGAAGCGGAAGGAGGAGCGGGAGCGCTCGCCGCGGCGGGCGGCGGCGGGCGGGCGGGCGGCGGCGCCGCCGGAGAAGCGGGCGGTGGTGCTGAGCCGGCCCCGCGGCGGGATCCTGTTCGGCCGCACGCTGGAGGATCTGCTGCGCAGCCAGGCCCGCGAGCAGCGGGAGCGCGGGGACGGCCCCGAGGCTGAGCGGGGACCCGCCGAGGAGCCGCCGCCGGCCGAGGCCCGGGAACCCGCCTGCGAAGGTGGGCGGGGGTCTGCGGGGGCAGCCCGGCCGCCGGGGTTTCTCCCCGCTTGCTGACTGCTGTCGTGTTCTTTCTCGTCACAGATGCGGCTCCCGCCGCCCCTGCTCGCCGGAGCCGCGGCAGCGAGAGCACCGAGGGGCTGGGGGGCCTGCCTGCCGCCGAGCTGACGGCCATCCAGTGCAAGAACATCCCTGACTACCTCAACGATAGGACCGTACTGGAAAAACACTTTGGCCAGTTCGTAAAAGTTCGTCGGATCATGACCAGGCGTAATAAAAAAATGGCTGTTCTCCACTTTTTTGATCACGTGAGTATCCGAAGTGGCATAACTTTTGGGAGTATTCAGCCTGGAGAACTCTCCAGGGTATGCCTTAGAGCCCCTTCCAGTGTCTAAAGAGGGCTTATGATAAAGAGGGAAGGCAGCCTTTTACAGGGATCGATTGGGAGAGGACAAGGGGAAACAGTATAAACTAAAAGCGGAGTTAGGAAGAAGGTGATGAGGCCCTGGCACAGGTTGCCAAGAGAAGCTGTGGCTCCCCCATCCCTGGAAGTGTTCAAGGCCGGGTTGGACAGGGCTTGGAGCAGCCTGGTCTAGTGGAAGGTGTCCCTGCTGAAGGCAGTGGGGTGTAACTGGATGGTTTTTCAGGTCCCTTCCAGCCCAGATCAGTCTCTGATCCTATGAAAAAAGACTTAAATCTGAGTGCTTGGGGTGGGTCCAGCACTGATGAAAACTACACTCCTGTTTGTAGAAAAGCAGCATTTTTTGTGGGGACCAGTTCAGCTGATTGCATGTAGGTCTTAAGTGAGGTTAAAATATAGCAACCAGAATTTTTCGGGAATCGGTAAATGTTTTCCTGGTAAAAACTGGGCTGTGTGTTTCGGTGTTGTGATGCCAATAGGTTTCCGTGCTCTGCTTTTGTTTTCTTTCAGGCCTCTGCAGCTCTTGCCAGAAAAAAAGCGAAAGAGTTGCACAAAGACATAGTAACGTTTTGGCAAAAGAAGAAAACAAGTAAGTCTGTGTTTCCAGACTACTGGACGATGGATGTATAAATAGCGTGCCAGCTGCTCTTTTTTTTCCCTGATGTGCTGAGAATGATACCTAAATTATCTCCGTAGCAGCAGATATCATGGTTGAATCCTTAATGGAGTCACACAACAGCAATATGGTGATGTTCAACTTTGTGCTTCTGTCCAGAAGTAGGATGTTCTTCGGGGATGTAAGAAAACCCAGTCTGAAATGCCTTGCTGCCTGCCTCAGATCATGGACAGGGATGTGAGCTTCCAGCTTTCATGAAAAGGTTCTGAGAACCAGCCTAAGGAAAGTGTCCTGAGAACCTCTGCAGTGTCTGCTGAAGTTGCTGTTCTGCATATCAACAGTTAGACACTGAACCAAAAAAGAGAACAACCTACAGAGTTTAGATTCCAGATTCCTGGATTCCAGACCGTGCTTGGGATTAGGGCCAGAGGAGATTGCTCACTCCCCAGGGGAATACTTATAATGTCAAGTGCTTCCCTTTCTCTAGTTCCATGAGTGCAGTGTGTGTGCCTGAGAGATCCTAGCCTGAGGGCGCACTTCAGCTGCCAGCAGATGAATGGTTCACCTCAGCTTTGACCAACCACAGCCTTGCCTTCCAGAAAACAAAGAGCTGCAGTTGTCTCCCTGAGAACTAACATCTTGAAGCAGCAGCTCTAGGGCTGCCTCTCTGCCTGTGCCATTTTATCGTGGTGTTATGTCTGTGGCAGCACGTGTGGCAGCATTCTGAAATAACTATTCTGGGAGGGTTTTAGAAATCCAGCTGGTGGAAAAATTGTCCATGGGAGAAGAAATTCTCCCTTCCTGCAAATGTTAACTCATGCTGACCTGAATCTAAGCTTGGGTATGTGAAAGAAATACTTTTAGTAGGAGCACTGGGAATTGTGATTTACGCAGGTGAAATGGATTTCATATCCCATAGGGAGTTACGATTTGTGGATCATATCCCAAACCTCAGAGAATTTTGATTCAGTTGAGGATCAGACTTCATTTACTGATAATTACAGTTATTGCTAAGGGATATTTTTTTGAAAAATACTTACTCTTTATAGAGCAATGACCTTGATAGCAACTGGTGGAAACGTGGTACAGCTTCTAGTGCAAGTTGTTGTGGAAGTTTTGCATGCATGTACAGAACTGGGAGTCAGTTTTCACCACCACCCCCATACTTTCTTGAGCAACAGCTCAAGAAAGAGCTGTTGCTTAGATTGCTTGGCAGGTGCCTGGTGTCATGTTTATGTGTCATTTCAGGTCCAGCAAAAAGAGAATTTTCATCCAAGGAGAAGAAAGCAGGTGAAGATGAAGGAAGGCAAAGCAGTGAAGAGCAAAGCTATCAGCATTCCCCTCTTAGAAAACCTTTGATAAGATCCTCTGCCAGCAGTGTCATGCCTGGGAGAAGGTATGTCTTCTCCTCTGGGAATCCACCTGGCAGGAAAAGGGGAGCTTGGAGAAAAATGGTGATCATTGTGTGCCAAATAGTCACACTCTCTTCAGGGAGGGTGCTTATCTTCTTTTCTGGTTTGTCTGAATTAGAAGCGCACAGCTCTCCCACTTTGTCAGAAGGATACTCCTAGTGGCTTATTAGGGTCTTTTACTTCGGATTTTGTTCATAAAAGCATGTATAAGGCATGAAGGAAGTGAACATACAATGCAGACCCCAGTTAGGACTGAACAGTAATGACACTGTCTGTGGTTATGATTCAAGGAGCTTCTCAAGCAAGCAGTTTCCTTTAGAGGCAATTAGAATTCTGTGGGATGGGAGTCTCCTTTTTGGAGTAGTTTGGATCATTGTCTCACTTGAAGTGAACAGTCTTCCTGGTTTGTGGCAGTCACAGAAGTGGCAAGGTCGATCTTTGTCATACCTCAATGGTGTGTCTAGTCTGACAAAAGTCATTTGATACATGTAGTCATATAATTATAAAACTAGTCATATGTTGAGGAGTCAATGTTCCTTGATTTAAAAAGTATGTTTGTATCTGGGGCCTGTAAAATCTTTCCATAACCTCTGTTGCCATAGAAAGCATGTTGGTTTTATTTCCACACCAGCAAGCCAGTTCCTAGCTTAAAAATACCAACTGCTGTGCCGTAGTGATGCAAAATGCTACAACAGCCATCCATTTCTGTTCCCTCTAAGACACTTTCAGTAATACCTTTTCTGTTGCACAAAGGTTAGGACTTTCTCCACAATGCCAGAACTCTTGGCAGCATTGTCAGGGCGGTGCTGAGGATTTAACCAGATTAACTTCCAGTGCTGGTGTTAGCTCAGAACAACCTTAGCACATCCATACGTTGATATGTTTCCCTGTGAACAAAATACTCCTCTGAACAGATGCTGGCATCCTAAAGAACAGTGAACTGATTAAGACCAGGGCATGCACTAATGTATTATTATTGGTAAAAAAGTCTTCTGTTTTTAGTTCTCCAGCAAAGAAGCCTGGCCTTCGAAAGGCACTGCAGTTTGAAGCAGAGCTGTTTGATTCCAGTTCTGAAGGGCAGAGCTCAGAGGGCTTGGGAGCTTCGCTGTTGTCCCTCAGTAACCTGGTGGGATTGGTGGCTGAGACATCTGAAGAGAGATACAGGCTCTTGGACCAGAGGGACAAAATCATGCGACAAGGTAATTAACACAAGTTAATGAGTGTAACAGTCTGTAGTGTATTTTGTATTTTTTTCTTGTAAAACACATAAATCTGTTTTACTTACTGCACATGCAATTTCTTGTGTAAAGGGAAGGGCAGAATGTTCATCTTCTGTGAAGGAGGCCATGTAGGGAGATCTGCACCTCTACAGACTCTTTAAAGAAAGTTACCCAAAGCCTTAACTGCATTTCATAGAGCCACAGAATTGTTTTGAGTTGGAAGGGGCCTTAAAGCCCATCCAGTCCCACCCCTGCCATGGGCAGGGACAACTTCCAGTATCCCTGCTTGCTCCAAGCCCCATCCAACCTGGCCTTGGACACTTCCAGGAGTGGGGCAACTACAGCTTCTCTGAGCAACCTGTGCCAGTCCCTCTAGTATTTGTCCAAATTCAAACTATTACACAGCTGAGAATTATTTTAAAAAATGTCCTTTTGTTTCAGCCTTCCACGCTGTTCTTGCAGTTTCAAAACTGATCCTGCTTCTAATTTAAGATCTTATTTTTAGTATTGACAAACTTCTTGTCCACTCAATGCCGAATTTTGAAATTGCTGTTCCTTAGGACACAAAACATTAGGTATCTTTTAAAAGCTTCAGTCTTCTCAGCAAAACTCTCAATATGTGCAATCCCTGGACAGGCCCCAGAGTGGGGAGGACCCCATCCTTGTTCATTTCTGACTGTATCAAGTTTTGGGTACATCCTTGTGTGCTCAGGGCTGTTTTGGCACATCAGGGTAATAGCTTATTGTGAAGGAAAAAACCCAAAACCCAAAAGATGCTTCATGCTTGTTCAATTTTTTTTTTTTTAGCTCGAATAAAAAGGACTGATCTTGGCAAAGCAAAAACTGTTGTTGGCACTTGCCCAGACATGTGTCCTGAAAAGGAGCGTTACATGAGGGAGACAAGAAACCAGCTCAGCATCTTTGAATTGCTTCTAGGATCTGACAAGGTATGAGATTGCCAGGATATCAGTATGCCTGATGCTCACTGGAGCTGTCAGTATTGTTTAGCTAATTACAGGGTTAATTCCGGTGCAGAAATTCTGTAGGCTGTTTCGTTATTACCTTTCAGTTCCCCATTGGAAAAACAAATTGCTTTTTCAGTCTGTCATGTCTTTTATTTAGGTATTTAGAACTATAGTTCTAAAGCTATAATTACATATTATCTGTAACTATATATTGTCTTGAAGGTTATGAGTTTGAGACTAAGTCAACACTTCAGTAGTTTGCTCCTTACTGAAGTTAAGGCATAGGTGGGATGAAATCCTCTTTACTGCTGCAAAGTTGTACATACTTCTTGGATTTTGATTCTTTTCCTCACCTCTTGCAGGTGGATCATGCAGCAGCAATCAAGGAATATAGCAGATCTTCCGCAGATCAGGAGGAACCTTTGCCCCATGAACTGAGACCCTCTGAGGTGCTGAGCATGACCATGGACTATTTAGTGACAAACATTATGGATCAAGGAGAAGGAAACTACCGAGAATGGTATGACTTTGTCTGGAACAGAACTCGTGGAATAAGAAAGGTAAGCACTGTGGATGGAGATGTTTGGTGATAAAAAGCAAAAGATTGCATCTTACTCTAAAAAAGGGAAGCAAAAAGCAATAGTTGTTGAAACGTTTTGAATTGCAGAGTGACTCAAAGCACAGTGAAATGGGTTTTCCAGAGGCAGTGCCAGGTGACCATGCTCTTCAACTACTTTAAAAAGACATGTAACGTATTCTTCATCATTCTGCTAGGACATAACCCAGCAACACCTCTGCAACCCGCTGATGGTGTCTCTGATTGAGAAGTGCACTCGCTTTCACATCCACTGTGCTCACCACTTGTGTGAAGAGCCCATGTCCTCCTTTGATGCCAAAATCAACAATGAGAACATGACTAAATGCCTGCAGAGCTTGAAGGAGATGTATCAGGATTTGGCTAACAAGGGGATTTACTGCAAGAGTGAAGCAGAGTTCCGAGGTTATAATGTCCTGCTGAATCTCAACAAGGGCGATATTCTCAGGTGGGAACAAGACATCACTTGTTTCCTCTTTCTGCCTTTGGAAAGAATTGAGTTCAGAATTAAATCCAGAAAAATTGTAATGCTCCCGATTTTAATTCCGTGCTGTTACAGGTTGCTGTTGAATTGTGATTGTTCAATATTGAAGCAAAAGGTTTGTCGCTGTCTTTTGTCTCCACAGAGAAGTTCAGCAGTTTCATCCAGAGGTTAGAAACTCACCTGAAGTTAGATTTGCAGTTCAAGCTTTTGCTGCATTAAACAGCAACAATTTTGTGAGGTTTTTCAAGCTTGTGCAAGCAGCTTCCTATCTGAATGCCTGCCTCTTACACTGTTATTTCAACCAGGTGAGGAAAAGACGGATATTTTTTAAAGTATTAATGAGCAAGACAGTCTGGGATCTGGGGGGAAATCAGCAGAAAACTTAGTAGATTTTGAGCCTTAAAAATAATATTGTTACTGTTTCTTCAGAAGTGTTAAAAATTTATCAGGAGCTTTCTGCTGTGATATGAAAGGCAAATACTGAAACGCTCTTTTTTTTTTCTTGTAATTGTGTAAAAATACATGCTTCCCTGAAAAATAATTGGGAAGCAGAGAAGCAGTCCTGAGAGTCTTGCAAAGCAAATATGAGCCTGCACTTTCAGAAGCCCTTGCAAGGTGTTTTTTCTGAGCAAGAATCACGAAGGGATATGCTCAGAACAAACAGCATGAAAGAGGAACAGAAACTAGAAAGCAAGTGCATAGAATTTAAAAAGGAAGTTAAATCTAAATAATTGTTTGTATGTATACTTGATGACAAAGTACCGGTGGATTTAAACATGATTTTCGTGTTTATTGTATGCTTTATAGTACATTTTGGGTTCTTTCCTAGTAGTTATGTGGCTTTCTCTTTTCTCCCAGATTCGTAAGGATGGTCTCAAATCCCTCAATATTGCCTACACTGTGAGCACCCAGAGAAGTACAGCGTTCCCCTTGGACCACCTGGTCCGCATGCTGCTGTTCAAAGACTGCGAGGAGGCAACTGATTTTATAAGTTACTATGGGCTGAGTGTCTCAGATGGGTAAGTGTGAGGAAAATGATGCCTGGTGGGGTTAGCCTGATGCCAGGCAAAGGGGTAATGTGGGGGAGCTGCTCCTGAAGGTTGGATCCAGAGAAAGAACAGGCCAAGAACAGGGGATGGGGTCTCTGTAGGAAATAAGGATACAGTTCTGCTTCTTGGGAAACTGGCATTGTAGTGATGATGCCTGTAGGGTGGGGTGAAGCTGAACAGTGCAAAGCGGCTGTTAGAGGATATTGGGAACAGCAGTTGACAGGTGTTTGCCATGGAAATCCATACATTGTAAAGAATGTTCATCCAAACTTGGAATGTCGAGAGACTGGAGAAGGAAAAAACCCCTCGAGGATGCCAGTTAGTGGTCTATTCCTGTCAGCATTCTGAAACAATAAGTTTCAGAACTGAAGGCCTGTAGGTTACTGGAGCTTTGAGGATGTACTCCTGGTTGTTACTTTTACTTTTCCCCAGGGGTTACGTGGAGCTGAATCGCTCGGCTTTCCTGGAGCCAGACGGATTACCCAAACCACGGAAATCCCTGTTTGTCAGCCAGAAGCTCACTGTCTCTGTTGGCGAGGTTGTGAATGGGGGGCCCTTGCCCCCAGTGCCCCACCATGTGCCCGTGTCCAGCTTCAACGGGCAGAACAAGTACATTGGTGGAAGCACCTCTGTGGATCAGGCCGGCAGTAGCCAAAAACCCGGTGTGGAAGCAACAGGTGAGAGCAAACCTGCATTTTAGGTACTGCTCAGAACATACTGCTGAGTCAGTTCTGTGAGCAGGTTTGTTGTACAGAGCAGAAACTGTTCTTGGCTCAGACATTGAAATTGCATGGAAATATAGATGTAATGAAAGGCTTACAATTTAAGTCATAAGAGAATCACTGAATGGTTTGAGTTGGAAGGGACCTTAAAGCTCATCTAGTTCCAACACCCCTGACATGGCAGAGGCACCTTCCACTAGACCAGGTTGCTCAGATGTATTTATATATCTGTAAAAGCCAAGAACAACCTGATTATTAAAATGCATTTCCCAATTCAGGAAATACACTATTGAGCCAAATTTTGCCAACATAAGTGAAATAACAAATGTTTGACTACTTCAGAAAACCAACTTCCCTTTGCAGTTTGCAGCTTTTATTTGCAGCTGTTTGTTGCACTGTGTATATAAACATGTCAGTTTTCAGGTTAGCTCAATGTGTGCTTTTCTGTCCTTGCTGGAACTACAGATAGTGTGTGTAGGTACCAGGTGTGCCTGACTTAAAACAGTTGGAAATACATGTGCTTGCTACTGGGGGTAATGTGCAATTAAATTTTTAATTGTTTTGTATAAAACATTCATAAATATACAATAGTTTCTGTGATGTATTTTTAACTTTAGGGCAACAAGCTGCTGTTATGGATTTATTTTATGACCTGCTGAGTTTTATGAGACAAGCCAGCTTTTTGAAGATAAGATCTGCTTCTGTTTGTGACTGATCTGGTTTCCTTAATTTTTCTGCTCTCCCCTCTCAAGAAGGAAGAGTGGAAAGCAGAGTTGTGGATTTGGAGGCCACAGGAGTGAGAGCCCAGCCCCCAGCTCATCTTCTGCCCTCACTGTTGCCTCGTCAGCTGGGGCCAGTCCTGCCTCCTGCACAGCCCATCTCCCAGCCTGCTGCACAGCCTGAGCCTCCCCCTTCAAAGCCTCAGCCTGGCTACTCAGACACGGTAGGGAAATATTTGGGAAAGATCTGTGAAATATAATAAAAGGTAACCAAGTTCTTAGGGTATTTCATTTTTCTGGAATGTGCATGTATGTCAAATGAGACATGACAAAGTGTTTTGTTGTGGGTACATGACCATTAATGCTGGGTCTTGAATGTGTACCCTGTGTACCTCTGCTGTTTCTCTCCCTCCCACACAAGTTTTTGTGTGCTGATGCTGAACCAGTCTCAGTGTCTCATTGCTTTGTACAGTACAGTTGCCATATTCTACCTAGATAATGGTAAATTTCAGTGAATGTTAGACCTGATCACTTGAAATTAAATCAGCTAGAATGGAAGTCTAAAGTAAGAAAATAGGAGTCTCTCTCCTTAGTTATGATTTCCTAAATTGACTTACCCATATTTAGTACAAAAATCTGCTTTTGCTTCTGGGCTGTTACTAACCTTTTAGATAGTCTAAATAGTCTGAAGTTTGTAGGCTGTTGTGTTTGGTCAAGTTGGCTCAGTTTGTAAGCAGAAATACAGATGATGCTGTGGATTACAGTCAGTTAAGCGAGGCTGGAGAGCCTTACTCCCAGTTTACTCCCAGTTCAATCCTGAGAAAGGACTGCACCTTGGTTCAGCTGCTTCCTCTGCTGTGTTGCAGGACATCGCCGAAGTGGTGGATGGGCTGGTGCATGACGTCCTCAAAGGAGAGTGCAGAGAAGTGGGCAGAGCAGGAGCAGCTTACGTGGCTGCTGCCATCTGGTAAAGAGCATTTATTACTGGTTCTCCTGGAGTCTGTCACCACAGCTGCCTCTTGCCGTAGCAGCACCATGTGTGAAGATGGTAAAACTAAGCACTGCCAGGTCTGTGGTGGAGACGGTGTTACTGATGCAGTGGAAGGGAATGCAGACCTTTCTTCAGGTGTCTGTCACATCCCAGCTCTAGCCTAAGGGAAGGCTGACCCAAACCTCTGCAAGCTTTGCCTGGCAGGAAACCTCTGTCATGGAAGGGAAGGTGCCCAAAAGGGGACAAGAGGAGCAAGTCCAGATCTGGCTCCTTCTCTGATTCTCATAAACATTTCCTCCCCAGGGCAGTCAGTAGAGTCACAGATGTGGGATGTGACCCAAACAGTTGTTATTCCACCAGTGTTTGATAATTGCTGAATGGGGACGGCTGACCCAGACTGACTAAAGTCCATTCCATGTGATGTCATGGTCAGCAATAAAACTGGGTTAGAGGAAGAAGTTGGAGATCTGTGGCTTTCAGGGTGGACATTGATAGGATACTCTCTGGGCATTGCTCTTCCTGTGGGAAGTGATGACTGGCTACATTTACTTTGCATGATGGGGGAATGGGGGTGTTCCCTTTCTGTATTACAGTTTATTTTTTTCCATCCATGAGTTTTCCTTTTTTCTTCCTACTTTCTTCCCTGTCCCAATGTGGGGAGGGGAGTGAGCCAGTATCAGTATGGGTGCTTGGCTAATGGCTGGAGTCAGCCCACCACAAAGAGCAAGGTGTGGCTGAGAAAAGCATAGACTTGGGGCTTTGCATGAAAACCTGGCTTTGAGAAGAGATTTGCTGTTTCTGTACAGCACCTCAGAGGCCACCGTGGAGGAACTCATGACTGAAGTGATGGGGGAGGTCCTCAGGGAAGTGGCTGGAAGTGTGGTCAGTGTGGAAAGGCAGCGTGTCCAGGAGGAGCGGCGCAGAGTGGAGGAGGAGAGGTGAGGCACTGCTTTGGCTGTTGGGCAGGGTGGGCTGGCTACACCCTGGATGACATAAGGACAGCTGGTGCCAACCTGAGCCCTTGTGCCTCTGCTCAAGCCCCGTGTCTTTCTGCCACAGTAGCAGAACAGCCTCACCTTGAACTCCCCTGAGACTGGAGGCAGGGTTCCCCTCTGCATTCTCAGGTGATCTGCTAGTTAGCATTTTGGTGGTCTCAGAGCCATTGTGAAAATGGTGAGTGGGAATCTTAGGAACTTTTATTTACCCAGAGCTTCCAGAAAGGGACATGCATCCTGGCCCTGCTGTATGCAGGAACTTTTCCTTCTGAGTTAGCTACTTGTTTGTAGCTTACTGGGGTAACAATAAATAGAATCCTAGAATGGCTTGGTTTGGAAAGGACCATAAAGATCATCTAGTTCCATCCTAGCCGTGGGCAGGGATGTTTAAGGAATCCCATTGTCATCTGTGGTTTTGAGGGAAACCTGCCTCCATGCTAAGTTGTTTATTTAGAAACCAGATAGTGGGAAATCAATTTTAGGTGAACTAGCTGTTTGGCACTCTGTGTGGTGCTTGTGTAACTAAGCAGGTTTGCCAGTGTAAATTTTTTCACTTGTGTAAATCTTTGCTCTGTGCTTCCAGGCAAAAGCAGGAAAGAGAAGAGTTAGTAAAGCAGTTGAGCCAGTTGGTGGGCATGGAATTAATAGAAGAAGTAATAAAGGAGAGTGTTAAAGAAGCTTCAGCCAATGAGTTAAGGTACGTACAACGTGCTGCATGCTGGTGTTTGCTTTCCCAGAGGTTTCCTACATGTGATGGACTTCCCTGTTTGCATCTCAGCCAATTCAATTGGCATTTGCTGGAGGTCTTCACCTCAGCAGAGTCTTGGTTTGTTTTATTTGGAACCAGATGTGCCTTAGAAAGAGACCGGCAAGCCCGGATTGCCAGGTGTTCAGAAGAAGTGTGTGGCCACTTCATGGAGCTCTTTCTGGAGGATGAGATTTTCCAGATTGCCAAGGAAACCCTTCAGGAGCTCCAGTGTTTCTGCAAGTACTTGAAACGGTGAGTTACCACCCTGGGACTAGCTGCTTCTCTTGGGAGCACTGGCATGGAGCAGTTAATAGAGATGGAACTACAGCTGTCTGGTTGTGTTCTTTTTGAGACAGTTTTTTCTGTCTTATCTCCATGGTAAGGGTAGACCTTACAGTCTTAGTACCAGCCTCTGCTAAATTGCTGTACATGGGGAGGGGATCACACCTTGTTGTAGTCAGGTAATCAGCTTGGTAGGAGATTCCAGCTTCATTCCGCCTAGAAACTTGTAATGGTTTATCCTTGTATTCTTTCTGTTGATCAGTGGTTTTCCTGGACACCTGCTCAGTGTGTTGTGGTTGTTGTGATGTCCATGGTACAAATACCTCGTGACAAAGGTCTGCAGAAGAGTTCATGAATGTGACCTATTCATCTGTTCCCTTCCAAAGGTGGAGGGAAGCAGTGGCAGCTCGGACAAAGTTGAAACGTCAGATGAGGGCATTTCCAGCTGCTCCCTGTGGCTTGGATTCCAAACATCAGCTGAAAGCACTGTCCCCCAGTGCAGAGTGGCCTATAGCCATGGAGAACTTGTGCAAGAGATTCGTAAACCTGGGGAATGGAGGAAAGCTGGGAATCTCTTGTACAAGGTAAGGATACTTCCAGTAGCTTCAGTTGGCAATCTGGTTGATTTTAGGAAGATAAGTTACCAAAAATTCTTCCATTGTGAATGTTAGTGGGTTTGCAGAACTGTTTGTTCTTAAATAGCCCCCAAAAGACTTTCTCCACAAATGCCATGACCAAGACTGAAAATCCAAATAAATTCTTCTATTAACAAGAACTTTCTGAAGCCTCTGTAATATTTCCCAGGCCTCAGTGTTTCTTAGATTTGTTTAAAGTACCTGTTTTATACCAAAAAATACAGCCAAGAATATTTTGTTTCCAGATTGAACTGGCTGAGAAACAAGACAGTGCATGAAATTAAAGTTCAGCACTTCTTCCAGCAGTTGGTAAGGTAGGCTGGGGTTTGATTCTTGTTTTCTTAAGAAGCAAGCTGCAACGGACGTGCCAGAGATAGCAGAAATGGCCAAAAGGTATGGCTAACCATGCCTGAATGTCCACTTGCAGCCTTACTTCTGGGAGTCTTTTGGAATAAGGGGAACAGGAAAGACATAGACCCATAGAACTGTTTGGGTTGGAAAGGACCTTAAAGATCATTTTGTTCATTCCATCCCCCCACCATGGGCAGGGACACCTTTGCTAAATTAGTGAAAGTGTTGGGCCAGATGATCCTCCCTGGTGTAATTTTAAGGATCTGATGGGTATTATGGGGTGTCCCTGTATGGGATGGGGTCTCGGATGGGCTATGGGGGGAGAGGAGTAAGGGACCTATCAGTGACCTCGCTTGTGGCAGGAAAATACTGATTGAGATGTCTGAAGTGCAGCAGGTCTGGCTCCTCATGCTCTCCAGAGGCCCGGGTGTGTGTTGGATCAGTGTGGAAGTAAAGCAGTGCACATGTGCTCCTGAAATCCCCAGAGTAAGGCTCATGTATCAGATTTAGCAGCTGCAGTTCCTAAAGGATGAGCAATAGATTAAAGAATTAACTGAACAGTCACTACTTGCAGTATTGTAACTTCCTCAGTGCAAGACAGACATTCCTCAGGTGGGAAAGAGCCCTACGGTGGATCTTTTCACCAGTTTTTTTGTCTCTCTTTAAGTGATTTAGCTTGGACTCCCCTGGATCTCGTCTCGTTAATCACAGAACATATTCCAGTTCAACAAGAACAGGTTTTTTGGAAGGCACTCTTGGTTTTGCCCAGTGATGATGAATATTCCAAGAATGATCCCAACAGGTAGGTTGAAGAGTTGATTGCTGGGTCCCTTTCTCACAGGGCAGACCTTTTATTTAGGTAGAAGAAGATTAGTAATATACAGTCCTTGATGCGATTTTGCCTGTACCATGTCAAATTTCCAGCTTGTTTTTTTTTCCTCCAGAGCACTCTAAACAATATAGCTGTAATTTTTTAGTGATCTGTATTTTCTAACATTGTTTAATTCCTTTTGCTCATACTGAAAACAAAACCTTGATAGATGATAATTTCATTAAAATTCATAGCTATTTTTTAGGGCTATTTATTATAACGTAAATATATAGGATTATGATAGATTGTGGTATCTTAGAGGTGCTGATACTAAAACCCTAAAATGCCAGTTTTGACAACAAAACCCCCCAAAGCCCTCCTTTTTTGTTTGCTAGGATACTGATGGATTGGTTGAAAGCCAAGTTTATGGGAGAGAAAATCTGTGAGAAAAATGCTTCACATACAGACGGCAAAATTCAAACACTGACGTTATTTAGTTCTTCTGGCATGCAGGGCAGCAGAAGTGTTAAAGTCAGTGTGTGTATAAAGGTAGGTGAGAACAATTTCATGATACCTAAGAGGCCATAAAAGCAGGGTGGGCTCTTTTCCAGTGGATATTGTGTCCCGTCAGATGGAGGGAGATGATACTGGGAGGGATAGGGTTGTTGAAAAGGTCTGAAAAAAGATGGATTTTTTTCTTTGTTTTCAATCAGCTGAGAAATACCTGCAGTAGTAGAACCTGAATCATGAATTCCTGGTCCCAGAGCAGGTGCTGAAGGGCACTTCTGTGCTCAGCTCATCTATCAGACACATCCATGTTGGCCTGACAACAGCTGGTCGTCTTAGGCTGTGTAGGGCTCCTGGAAAAGGATGTCAGAGCTGAATGGCAGTGACAATAAACTGCAGATTTTGGTGTGAAAATAGCTTTGTTTAGCTACATTACTGTTGTCATCTTTGTTGCCTGTCTAGGTGGCCCACGGTGCGCTCTCTGACTCAGAGCTTGATATGGCTGAGACACAAAAGGACTTGCTTGGGACTAGTGGCCTTTTTCTTCTCCTGCCCCCCCGAGTCAGGAGTGAAGATGTTGCAGAAGATGATGTTTACTGGCTTTCAGCTTTGCTGCAGCTGAAACAGCTGCTTCAGGCCAAACCTTTCCATCCCATAGTTCCCTTGGTGGTTCTAGTCCCCAGTCAGGAAGAGGAGGCCGTGGAGAAAGAAGTAGAAGATGGTATGTAGTTATTTTTGTGTCTTGGAAGTATGAATGTTTTAGGGCTGCCTCAAGTAGAAGTGCTGTGGCTGGTGCAGCCTCTCAGTTACATCATCCAGTAAAGGGAGAGGGTGTGAAGTACAGCACTTCTCAGAGCTTTCCTAAAAATCTTGAGGCCTTAAGAGCTCACCAGGTTTGGCTTCCAGTTTTCCTTCACACACAGTATTTGATCCTGAGAGGGGAGCAGCAATGCAGTGAATGTAATGCAGAGCATGTGGTCCAAGGACTTTCGTTCTTTCTCTGTGTACATGATGAGTTTTCTTATTTTTTAAGGTTTGATGCTCCAGGATTTGATTTCAGCCCAGCTTATTTCAGACTACACCATTGTAGAGCTCCCAGGCTCTGTCAATGACTTAGAAGGCACCAGAAGGGTAAGAACAGCAAGATGCAGGAATTATTTTCCATTACTTGTGACTGTTGTATTTTCACTGATCAGAGATCAGAGCCATTTGCTACAAAAAAAAAATAATTTAATGTAATACTGAAAACTGCACTGAGACCAAAATTCATGGATTACCTAAACCCACTCTTGTCAGCCCTGCCTGTGTTGCTGCCCAACAGAGGAGTGCTGCTGGTGGGTAAACCTTTTTATCCTTAAGCTCTTAGACCTAAAATGCAGAGGACCCTTTGTAGCTCTTCTGGCTGCTGTGAGATCATGCAGTTATCCCATCGTGGTGGATGGGACTGAGATGCCTCTATCCTCTCCTGTTCTCTACACAAAGAAGATTGTGCAGATCTCTCCCTGACAAGCCCAGAGTGATGCTCTCCCACAAACCTTCACAACTTAGGTCTGCACTTCAAGGAGTGCCATGATCAGACATGGTATAGTCACCCTGGGCTAATTTCTGTGAATCTGTTCAATTTTTCCTGGATAAGTTTTCAACAACCCCAGCATACTGCAGCAGGGAATTCCACTGCATAACTATACCTCATGTGAACAACCTCTTTTTTGTCTGTTCCTGAGCCTGCTGCTTGGAAATTCAGTTTGTGGCCACCTAGTTGGAGAATTATTGTTACAAATACTGGTATGATGATACCTGATTTATTGGCCTTTTGCTGCATATTCTCTTGGAGAGTGTTATTCAAACTTGGGGTTGCAGGATTGAATCCTTTGTGTCCCGATCACTGCAGAGCAGTTTCCAACCCTCCCTCTTTTGTGTGTCATAGGTCTCTGCAGCTGTGGGCTGGCTGGTGTCCCAGTGTCCTGCCTCCCTCGAGCTCTGCAGCCAGACCCTTCAGGAGTACATTGAGGATGGGGTTGATGGAGAATTTGGCAAGCGTTTCTACCACGACTGGAAGGAGAGGCGTTTAGCTGGCCTGCCATCCCAGGAACCTGGGGTCATCATAGAGCTCTACAATAGTGTGCTGCAGTTCCTGTCAGATGTGGCATCCTCAGAGCACCTTTGTGACTTGTCTTGGCCTGTCACAGAGTTTTCAGAAGCTGGGGGTAACAAGGTGTTGCCCCACCTGCAGTGGAACATGCCAGATCACCTGGCCTGGCTAAAGAAGGCTGTGCTGTCCTTCCAGATCCCATACCTAGATCTGCCTCCTTTACGTGGTAGGTACTTCACACTCTAGTATCTTCTTGGCAGCACGTTGTTCTCCAAGATGTGCCTGTGCAGTGTTGGTTCTGTCATAAAGTCTTGCAACTTACTTTGGGTTTTTTTGTTCCACAGCTCCTTGGCGTCCTGTTTGCCACATGATTTTTCAGTATGTCTCACAGGTTGCAAGTTCTTCCCACACTCAACCACTGATCCAGTCTCAGGTGGAGAATCTGCTGAGCAAAACTTACCAGAATTGGAAAACCAGAACAACTGGGAACTCTGATGAAGATGGACCTTCTGTTGATGAGATCCCTTGGGATTGTATCTTGGCAGTCTGTATTGATCATAAACTGAGAGACTGGAAACCACCCAAACTGCCAATTGCTCCAGGTATTGTGTCCTCCTGCAGCAGGGATGATGCTTCTTTTGTGATGGTATTTAATACACTGCCAGCGGTGTCTTTACATATGGCAGCAAGCGATGTGTAGCAGGGAGGCAGCTGTGGTCTTGCTGTGTTCTGCACACGTGTCTTCTCTTTGGAGTGTGTATTTAGTATTGGTTGTGGCTTGACTTGATCCTGTGACTACAAATGTGGCTCTGATCAAAGTCTTTCAGCCCCGCCCTCCCAGTGGGAGAGGGTTTGCATTAAGCAAAGGCCACAAGTTACCCCTCAGAAGCCGTGTCAGCAGGGAGGGCAGGCTGCCACAGTTAATTATCACTTCCATTGATAATGAAGTTTGTCCCAGACTGTTTGAAAGTGAACAATCACTTTTCTCCCAAGTTGCCTTTTTAATACTGAGCTTCTCTTCTGAAGGAGAGAACCTGTACAAAATGATAAACATTGGGCTTGGGTTTATTCACAGAAGCAGTAAGTAAAGACGGTCAGATTCGTGTGTACTTCTTCAAGGAGCATTTAAAGAACTACACTGTGCCTTTCTCATGGGATCAAGCCAGGCTGAGGACACAGGAGGACATCCGGCAAGGCCACGAGAGGTGAGGTGGCCTGCACAGTGCTGAAAACCAGCATTTGGCATCTTCCCAGAACCTGCCTGTGTACATCTCCCTAAAATGATGTACAAGCTGTGCTGAAACAGGGTAGTAAGTAGATTTTATTTGTACAGGGTTACTCAGCTCTCAGAGAAAAGGATTGCTTGGGGAATGCAGATAGTGTCTAAGTGGAGAAATTACTTCGGCCAAAAAAAAACTGCTGCTGAGGCTTTGGAGTTATGCAAAGCATGGAGGGAAAATAGTGTGAATCTGAGAAAATGCTAGATAGGTTGAGGGGGAAGGATGCCTTAGAGCTGTGTGGCATTAAAGTATTTGAGATGTCAAGTCTAGCTCACTTCCCTAGCCTTGTTCATAGGGAAGCCCCTCTCTTCCCTCTAGGAAGCTTAGCTGCAGCTCTGCTATGTAGTGGGTGATTTTTGGGGTGAATCCTGTGCTCCTGTCAGATTAATTCCTGTCTAATCCCATGCACAGGTGTGTTGGACCCTGGCACACGGGCATTATTTCTCCAAATGATCACTTCTCACTCCCTGGTATTTCCAAGCTTCAAGCTAATAGGGAAAAATCAACACACACATACCAATTAATGTTTTTGCTTGTTGGTTTTTTCCTCCCCCATTCAGGTCAAAGCTAAAATCTCCCAAGTCTTTTAAGAAACCCTACAGCACGTCCATGGTGCCGGGTCAGTATGGCTCTGACATGAGCATGCTGCCAGGTCAGAAAGTGAGCATTCCCAGCACAGATGAATTCAGAGACACATCCTTGGCCCAGGAGCGTCTGTTGGCACAGTTGCAACTGGAAAAATTAGAAAACAAGAGGTAAGTTCCCAAAGCAGCATCTTTTCCTTGCAGCTCCAGCCCAGGGTTGTAAACAATTTGTAATTTGTATGGAATAGGAAGTTAAACTGTACCAGAAAAGAGCCCAGACTGTCTCAAGCTCCATCTGATTTCATCTAGAACATCAGTGCAGTTCCCTGTTACCTCCTTGCATCATGGGAACAGTCCAGGATAGTAGAAGTTCTTGGAGCTCTCGGGAATGTTTGGAAACTCTGTGGTCAGTCACGCCACCAGAACTGAAGCAGTACAGTGGGTACAGTGGTCTGTGTGTCCCCCAGTGTCACAAATGTCTGTAAAGTCCTCTCTGGGGTGTCCGTTTGTAGCAATGCAGATCACAAAGGTGAAGAACTAAAGCTTTTGAGGTTGGTCCAAGAGGTTTTTGTCTCTTCTGTCTTCCCATAAGTTGAGTCTCTTCAGTCTGTGTGGCTCCTTTCTGTACCACAGTCTTCTGTGATGGATTTTGATAGTTGCAGTGGGGTACATCAGACTGTTTTGAATATGGCTGTGGAGATCAGATGCTTCTGAACCCAAAAAAAACCCTCTAAGTGTAACACACTTGGTTACAGGGGCAAAGCCAGGCTGCCATCTGACTGGTGCTCTTGCCCTTCCCATCCAGGTTTGAAGAACAGCTGCACCGGTATCTAGCTGAGGACATGGAGCCCCTTGGGGATCTCTTGGGTCTTCCTCTCTACCTCCCCCAGTCTCTGCTCTCCACCCCAGCTGTCACCTGTCCCTTGCTGAAGAGTCCCATGTCAGCTGCTCAAGAGGTAAGAGAAGGTGGTTCTGAACTAAATTAAAGCTCTGAGGTGTGCAGTAGCTGCAAAACCTGTAGTGGGAATTACCTTGGGAGAAAGTCTCAGTCTCATCTCTTTTCCTTCTGCCCAGGCTGGGAGTCAGGAGGGACACAAGGTTCCGGAACTGGAGCGAAGCCCTGCGCTGTCGGACAGACTCAAACACTTGCAGCAGCTCCTCAGAGCCACCAAGGAGGCTGAGGCTGCCTCTGAGCTCCACCTCTCTGCTCTGGTGGACATGGTGGACATTTGAGCCGAGCTGAGACACGGAGACTCAGGGAAGAAATCCAGGTCCAGGTGATTGAACAGATGCGCTCCTGGGGCTTGTTCCAGAACCAGCAGGTGTTCTCCTGGGATGAGAACACAGAGCAGCCATGGGGCCTGGGCCCTTCTCACATGGCTGCGTTGCACAGGGCCAATGTGTCATGGATGGTCTGGGACTCCCTCCTTTTCTGCCCCACAGGCACGGAGATGAGTGAAATGTTTTTTCTTGGAAGGCCTTAAATGGCAGTGGTGTTTTTTCTTTCTCCCAGCTCTCACTGTGGGTAGTAAACACAGCTTCATCAAGTTCAGCTGTAGGGTAGCACGGGTCTGTGGGAACATTGGAGCAATTGCTCTCCATAGACACAGTCTCTGAAATGTTGTCTCAAGTCTGTGCTTCCTTCATGCAGGAGCTGCCTTGCAGCAGCACTGTGGTTTGGAGTTCCTATTCTGTTCCCAGGAATGTCAAAACTATCGTTCTCAAGTTGGAGCAGCACTTGGCCGTGTTTTTGTTTGTATTTCCTGTTTCTCAGTGCAAATCCAGAAGGATTTTTGTTCTTCTGGTCTCGAGTTCTATTTTATTCAATGTTTTCAGCATTAAAAACAGGTGTGAGGTGTTTGTTCCACAGATTCCATGTCATGCTGGAAAACAGTAGGCTTCAGTAAACAGCTATGGAGAAACAATTTTCCTTTTTGTTTGCAGGAGCAAATTGCCTGCATTCTCCAGCATTTAAAACCTTTGGAAGTTGAAGGCCTTTGGTTTAATTCCCAGTAAATAATATGAAGATGTACTTCATGTCTGCAGTACTCCTATACAGCTAATCTTTTTCTTTTTCTTACAAAATCAGCAAATTTTTCTCAATAAGAGCCTTCTGCCTGGTGGAATATAAATTACTGCACTAAACTGATTATCTTGTGTGCCCAACCCTGGCTGAAATCCTCAGTAGTCTGAAACTGTCGACTGCCTTCCAAAAAAGTAATTTTACAATTTTTTGAAATAACATTTCATTTGTATTATTTTTCTTAAACCCCAAATAGCAATAGTAGCTTGATGCTAAGTTGAAATAAATTTCAATTGGAAAGTGTGTGCTTAGAGGCTGTTCCTGCTCCACATGCTTTTGTTGGGCTGAGTTTTGTTGAGTTTAACTGGTTCCATGTGAAGGGAAGCCTGTGCCCTGCTTTTGATGTTCTCAGTTTACCTGGAATTCAGCTGTCAAAACCCAACAGAGCTTTGGGAGTGTGGCTCATACCATTTGCTGTAAATTGTGTTTTGTACTCAATAAAACTTTTAGTGGCTTGAAAGGTGCCTTGTTTGTCTGTAAAAGCTCATTATATGGAATGCTCTCGGGCGGAGGGGGGGAGGTGGCTGCTGTCTTTTACGCAGGGGGCTTGGTTTTGCTCCCGGCCCCCCCATATCGTTTAGCTGTGGATGGAGGACCCAGGGCAGCAGCAAAATCTCGACGAGGGTGGGATTCGAACCCACGCGTGCAGAGCACAATGGATTAGCAGTCCATCGCCTTAACCCCTCGGCCACCTCGTCCTGCCGCGCGCCGCCCGCTCCTCCGCTCGCCCCGCGCCCGTGAGAACCGCCCGGCGGCCCTGAGGGCCAGCCCCACTGGGGAACTGCCTGCCCGCCCGGGGCCCGTGAGGGCCGGGCCCATTGGGAACCGCCCGCCCGCCCCGCACCCGTGAGGGCCGGCC
>VWZT01012481.1:0-13428 GCA_013397055.1 Pachycephala philippinensis | reverse complement strand
CGGCTCGTTGGTCTAGGGGTATGATTCTCGCTTAGGGTGCGAGAGGTCCCGGGTTCAAATCCCGGACGAGCCCTTCTTTTTTTTATACACCCACTGCTGACCACGACACAGTTCAGCACACTGAAAACGTGCCCTCACATTCCCACTCGCCACCTCCGCCCCGCTCTGCCGTGCAGCCAGCCGACACAGCCATGGCACAGCTCGCCCCCTTACGTGGGCTCTGTGCCTACAAAATCACCTCCCTGCTCTGCCCCGCAGTTATTCCTCCTCTTCCAACCCCCTCATCAGCCCAGTGATACCTGACGGACCCCCAGTGCCTGCAAAGCCCTGAACCCCCTTTCCCCAGCTTGGGCGGCACGGGAAGGCAGCACAGACTCGGATTTTCTCGGAATGAGGAGAACGCCAGGGCAGAGGCTGTGTCAGGGGGGATGTAGCTCAGCGGGAGAGCGCTTGCTTTGCATGCAAGAGGCCCTGGGATCAACCCCCAGCATCTCCACGTCCTTTTGCCTCTCCAGACCGCTCCCTGATGGATGCAGGGCCACCAGAGATCCCCAGATCCCTCCAAAAAGATCCCTGGGCTGCCTGCAGGTACAACTGACCTGGGATTGTCTCCTGGCACCCCAAGGCAGGCAGTGAGAAAATGCCCGTGGAGATTTCCCTCCCTGCCCAGGTGCTGCAGGGTGTGGTGGTACCCGCTGTCCCTTCCCCACAGGGCTCGCCGTGTCTCTTGGGGTGACCATTGTCTTTGGGTGACTCTTGGTGCTGGTGGGGAGCAGCCAGAGAGAGATGAAACCGAGGCTGTCACCTCGGGGCAGTGTAGGGTGGCAGCTGGCACAGCTCTGCCAGGGCCAGGGGAGGAGACAGCATGTCCCTGTAGGGCCTGGGGACCCCCAAACCCACCTGGTGCTGCTTGCGGGATGTGTTGGGCTCCCTGTGGCAGGGACTTGAGTCAGCACTAGGGGCGTTGCCAGCAGCAAAAAGAGATGGGGTTTGCAGCTGGAGAACCCCAAACCTGAGGCAGCAGTGTGGGACATGGGGGGAGAGCAGTGAGCAGAGGGTCAGGTGTTTTCAGGAGCACTCAGTGGCAGCAGGGCCAGTGGGCGCCATGGCTCAGCTGGTCAAAGCGCCTGTCTAGTAAACAGGAGATCCTGGGTTCGACTCCCAGTGGTGCCTCAGCCTGGAGGGCTATTTTTCCTCCCTGTCCCAAACTGGGGGCACTGCTGGGGGTCTTTGTCCTGCTCTGAGCACTGTCAGTTCCCAGTGCTCTGTCCCCAGTGACTCTACTCTGGGGCTAAAATGTTTCCTTCTGCTTCTTCTCCCTTCACTCCTCACAGTCGAGAGATGGTCCAAACTGTTCCGAGAAACCAGGGAATCTGGGAAATAACAGACACATTAGATGCTGTCTGGACCCCCACCATCTCCCTTCCCTATTACTTTGCACAACTGGTGCCGAATCATGTAGGAAAACCCTCTGGACACAGGTTGGGTGTGGGTGAGTAATGGAGATGCCTGGTGCATGCGTTTTCATGGCAACAATAAATGCCACGTTGCCCTTTGCCACCCCATGAACACAGAAGGAAACACGGAGAGAGGCAAATGAGTCACAAATGCTTGCTTGTCTCCCTGCCCTGCTGTGACAGGGCCTGCCAGGGCTCTGCCTGCCCAGCCTTGCTCGCCAAAGGACACCTTGAAGAACCAGCTCCAGTTTTCCTGTCTGTGGGCAAAAAAAAAGCAAAAAACAAATCTGGTTAAAAAATTTTTGCTAAAAAGGGGGGCTGCCACAGGGGACGAGGTGGCCGAGTGGTTAAGGCGATGGACTGCTAATCCATTGTGCTCTGCACGCGTGGGTTCGAATCCCACCCTCGTCGGGTCCTTAGAGACCCCTCTCCCAAAGTAGATATTTTGGTGCAGCCCTCCCAGTATCCTTCCGCTCTCCGTGTTTTGCTCTGGTGCGTCAATCACACACCACATCTGCCCTGGACTGCTGCTCCCGCGGGCTGAACCTGCTCCTGGTGGCTCAGGGACTGGCGTGGCCCTTCTGTGCAATGCCCCACGGGAGCAGGGTGCTGTCACCGTCCCTCTCCATCCCCTGAGCCCAGCCTCTCTCCTGCCATCCCATCGCCTCTTCTCCAGAAGCACTGAACTGTCGGCAAGGAAGGTCAGGATCGGGCATCCCAGGGATGCCGATGGGAGCCAAAAGCTGCCCTGGATGTCTCTGCCGTGTCCCAGAGGTGCTTGTTCTGAAGATGGCAGAGCTGCTGTGCACAGGCAGCTCCCTCCCTACCTCCTGTGCCTGCGGGAGTGCTCACAGCGGAGATTCCTGGAGATAGGAGAGTGTGACCTATGGCAAGATGAAGAGGACAGATGTAAAACTGCCTCTGAAATCTCAGTGGTCTTGCAGAGAGGGAAGTCCTGCATTTGGCAGTGCTTCGAGGCACCTGGGGAAAGCCATCATGCCAGCCTGGCCAGTGCCTTCCCTTGTCCCCTCTACTCCTCTCCACTAATGAGGATGTGGCCAAGCAATGCCATGGCTTCAAGGCGAGGTGAGGATGCTCAGGCTTGGCTGCCCACACCTTTTTGACCTTCCCTGTGGCTACATTTCCTTCCCATGCCTTGGAGAGATGTCGCTGAGGACCAGTGAGGAGCTGCTTCCCTCCATCAGCTTCTCCCAAGCCAGAAACCATGATCAGGCTGTGGGGAAACACCGGCCCCATCCCATTCCACTGCCATGAGATGCTGTGATGCAGGGCCAGCTCTGCCACCCCAGGAAAGGGGGATGTCCCTGCCTGGACAGCCAGGCGCTCTGTGAGGGATCTGTGGAAGATTTCCTGGGAAAAATGCATGGGTTTGGGTCCAGCCCTGGAAAGGGACCAACTTGCAGCTGGAGATGGTGAAATGGGCCGGGGTGGTGGGTGCAGGGGTGTGGCGGTGCATGGCAGGGGGATTGCTGTCACAGGATGGGACCTGGGACTTGAAGGGTACAGGCAGCCAGGAGGGGAGCCCCACGGATTCCCTCAGGACATCCCTCAGCCCTGCCCTGGCACACACACGTCCCTGTCCTGGTGAGCGGTGATGAGTCCTCCTGAAGGGAATGTGCCAGCGTCGCCGGTGCTGTGGGCCATCAGCCCACCCAGGGACCCGGCAATTACAGGGATCCCGTGGCACTGTGGAACTGGATCATCTGCAGCCCCGGGACAGCGCCTGGCAGCTGGAGCCTGGCTCTCTGCAGTGGCACCGGCTGGGCTCCGCTCCCTGGGCTGGGCTGCACACGGTGGCCCTGGAGCACCCCGAGTCTGCCCTGACACGGACACAGGCAGCCAGGATGCTCCGTGCCTGGGTCTGGCTGCATCAGGATTCTGCCTCCTGGCACTGGGGTGTCCCACTCATCCATCAGCCATCTGGGAGTGGTCCCTGACTGTCCTGCCTGGGAGGCAAGCCCTGGGTGAGCGCCCTGCATGCAGACTTTCCTTGGAGATAGGATGCTGTAGGTCTGTTGCTGCTCCAAGATGTGCCCTTGCCTTTGGCTTTCAGGAGAAATTTTAGGACAGGGACAAGCTCCCGCCCTCCAGCCACTCTCGGACACATCCAGCCCTTGGGTTGTTGGAAATCAAAATGCAAAGTGGGGAAATCGGAGTTGCAAAGTGCTGCTGGGGCTAGTTATAGGAAGGGAGACACATGGATTATTGATCCATGTTTTGGGTCATGTTTTCGTGTCCTTACCTGCAAGAAGAGGCAGGGCTGAGGTGGCCACACATCCTGAATCCGTGCAGAAGTTAAGAAAGTGTGTCCGACGTGTTTGGTTTGGTGAAATTTTCTCAGGTTTGAGGTTCCTCCAGAAAAAGTTACATCTCAAGCAGAAAGTGCTCATTCCCTGAAATGAATAGGGATTGGAAAACTCAGTCTTTGTTTATTTTCCAAATATCTGCCCTTTCCTCTATGGTTTTCCTTTTTTAAAATTCATTAATTACACAAACTGGGTTATTTTAACTTTCTGACATGTGCCTTTTGTTTCCCCTGCTGTCTTTTCCAGGAAAAGGACTTGTTTCAGTCCACAGATCTGCTCACATTTGACAACATTCCCCCTCTGAGTGCCCCATTGCCTTTATCCCAAGCATCAATGTATCCATGGATATTATTCTGGGACATGATGGTCCAATGTGCGCAGAACCTCGAGTACTTAAACTGGATTTCAAAACTGAAACACACAGTGAGGCTGCAGTTCAGAAGATCCCACGGTGTGCCTGAAAGCCTGGAAGGGAATCCCCCAGGAAGGGCTGTTTTCCTGAGATCATGGGAGTGCACAGAGGCACCAAAAAAAAAAAAAAAAAGGAGAGCTGGAAACTGATTAGTGAATGGAAAGAAAACTTGACTGGTAGAAGAAGGGTTTAATTCTCAGGCTGTGGGTCCAAGGTGCACTTGTGGCATCAATTTATTATTCCAGAGTGGTGCAAAAAGCAGCATGGTAAAGCTTAAACTAAGACCTCATCTTTTCCTGCTCACTGAGGCCCCATTTAGGAGATTATGAATGATGAACCCACAGCCTTCTGCCTTATTCCAGACGCTGCCAGGTTGCTTCTCCCTGAAGCCTGTGTCCTCTGCTGCACCTTGGAAAACCTGATTTCCTTTTCCCCCTTCCAGAATGATGTTAAAAAATAGCTGAGTTTGACCCCAGAACCTTGGAAAAGCTTTTTTGCCCTGACAGGCAGGGCAGGGAGGAGTCACTAGGGACCATTCAGTGTGATCCACTGTGGCCAAGTCATCCCAAGAACTCAAACGACCCCCCAAAACCCCAGAAGGCACATCTTTAACAGGATGCTGACAGCCCCACACAAGCATAGTACATGTGTCCCGGTACTGCCAGGGTTTATTCCAGGGCAGGAGAAGTATGTGCCGTCAACTGGGCTCCGCTGGGGTGAAATGAAAAGCCTTTTTCAAACTTTCCTTGCCCCTAGAGCTCACGATGGCTCATCATGGTCCTGCTTGGGACCACATCAGCAACTCCCTCTCCCCACTGTGTGGGTGATTCACGTTTAAGTGCAGGTTGGGATGTTTGGGATGTTTAGTAGCTAACAGGCTTCCAGCACAGCAATCCGGTGTCACATCGCAGCCTGTAATTACTGTAATTAACCCTGTCTTGACGATGTCACTCCATCACCAGGAAGGACACCTGTGACCTTCTGGCTCACTGCTACCACCCTATCCACAGAGCGGGATGGAAGGGCTCTTGGAAGTCAGCTCCATGCACAAAATCAGCCACTTTCGGTGTGTGTCGCCTGTGGGGGTGGACTTCAGAGCCCATGATCACTTTGCTTTTAAAATCCGATGTGCCTTCCAAGCAGGACTCATACCCCAGGTGTGGGGAATAATAACAACAAAATAAAGGAGAATCCTCTAAGTGCATCCAAGCCCATAACAAATTGCTCATGCTGGGCTAGGTAAGGTCCCTGTGTCCACACCGCTCATACCCAGCACCCTCACCCCTGCAGCCCCTCAGCTTTCCTGCCACCCATGAGACTCCTGGCACCGGATTTAACTACAAATGGATGTTCCTTACATTCAGTTTACATCCCTGGTCTCACCTCAGGTGCACCAGGGAGCTGAATTGGTTGTGCTGAGAGGAAGGTGGGGATGTGTCTGCCCTAAATTCTGCTGAAACACTCTCCTGCCTGGTGGCATGAAGACCTAAAATATCCCTTGGCCTTAGGAAGGAAGGTAATTAATGCCTGTAGCCCGAATCATTTCAATCTTACTCAGTATTACATGGAAGCAAAACATGAGAGATGAAAGAGGGAACTGTTTAATCAGTCGGGGGAGCTTTCCAGGAGAAAACTGCTGGTTGTTGTGGAGTTTCAGGTGGAAGGCACGCACCCGCTCCCCCGGGGGGCTGAGCCACCCTATAAAACTGTAGGGACAGTGCCTGGCCCCACCACCTGCTCCAGCTGCCACCGCTGCCACCTCTGTCTGGGTAAGTTGAGATGGGCTCCATCCCCTCCCTCCTCCCTTCCAGCCACAGAGGACATCGGGGAAGGGTGTTCCTCTGCCCTAATATGAGGAGTGCAAGGGGTCCCAGGATGCAGGGCTTACAGGGTCTGCAACCACATAATCAGCTGCATCCTGCATGATTTTCCTTGCTGAAGGAGAAAAACAAATTAGAACAGAACATGCCTGGGTTGCAGGGATCGATGTGTCCCTGTTTATGGAAGGGCATCAAACGTCTCTTATATTTTGGGATGGGATGGCTCAGCTCATGTTGTGCTGATTTAAGTGGGTTTTGCTTCAACCACACGCATCTTGTGAGCACCTTGCTTGCCAAAGGCTCCCCGTCAGCTCGGAGCAGCAGCGGGTCTGCTCTCTGTTCCCAGCACCTGGTGCCTCCAGCTTTCCCAGACCAACCTGCAGCTCAAACAAACTCCCCTCATTCTCCCACGCAGTTTATGGGGCGAGGGAGGGGGGAAGCCTTCCTTTGGTGTTTCTAAACCATCCAAACTCACCCTCTAACTCGCTCTCCCATGCCTCTTATTATGGGAGGTGCTGCGTGAGGGCTCAGCAGGGACAGACCGGCCTCTGCCTTGCCTTTACACCCTGGCTCTGGCTTTCAGGTGCACATCCTCGCTGAGCCATGTCCTGCTACGACCTGTGCCTGCCCTCCTCCTGCAGTCCCCGGCCCCTGGCCACCAGCTGCAACCAGCCCTGCTTCCGCCGCTGCGGGGACTCCACCGCCTTCATCCAGCCACCCACGGTCGTGGTCACGCTGCCCGGGCCCATCCTCAGCTCCTTCCCGCAGAACACCACGGTGGGCTCCACGGCGTCGGCAGCAGTCGGGAGCTACCTGCGCTGCTGCGGCATCCCCGTGGGCTCCCGGGGGCTGGGCAAGGCGGGACTGCTGTGCCTGGGCACCGGGCTGTAGAGTGTCCCTGGCGGGCTCCTCGTCCTGCCTGTGCCAGCGGCGTGGTCGGGAAGGACAAGCGAAGCACAGCACCAAGACTGGGGAAGAGGACTACGGAGATGCCCCTGGGTTTCCCAGCAGTTCCCCCAGGAGGACGGGAGCTGTGTGAGCTCGCCACTCCAGATCGTGCCTCTGTACACCTTTCTCTCACTAAGTCTTTATATTTCCATGTTCTACATGGCATTTGCTGCTGGCTGGGCAATAAATGCTTCTAGCAGGCTGTAGATGGCAGATGATAGTCATGGGGTGGTGGGGCAAGGGGACACCTTGTAGGGACCAGCTTGTCCCAAAGTGGGGTTTATCCATTTCTTTATTGAGCGCTGGAAACGCACTTGTACTCTGAACTGGTTCACTCTCTTTCTTATTAAAGACTTGCTACATCATAGCCTGAGTCTTCTCGTGTTCCTTGTTCAGAGTCTGGAGGGGTGACCTCCTCTGGAGGCAGCTTGTCGCTGCTGGGGAGGTTTGGTTTTTGCATGAAATGGGAGTTTCTGCTGCCCAGAAAACTCTTCTCTGTGCTGACAGAGGTATGTGGTTTGCTGGGACCAGCCCGAAGGCAACTTTCTCATCCTGGAAACCTCTCCTGCTGCCCCACAGCAAGCACCTGCTAGGGAGGAATACCCGCAGGAGCATACTTTATTGCTGGTTCCCTCAAGGAGCTGGGAACACAAAGGTTTGACATTTCAAAACGGCATTTACCCTGCATTTTGCAGCGATTTTGGGGGGGGGCCTGAGCTAAGGAGGGTGGACCCCGAGTCAGGGAAAAAAGATAGGAGTGGGATTCTTGGGAGATGGGCTCCTTTGGATGGGCATCCTATGCCAAGCTCACCCAGTGTTTAATGGGTGACAGCGAAGAGTAAAAAAGAAGAGACAATAATTGTTTTATGGATAGGGGACAAAGGAGCCTCTGGAAGATGTCACAAATTGAGTAAAGCCTCTTTTTAAGATGCCATGGATCATCAGCCAGAACCTTTCCAGCTGATGGAAGGAGGAATAGGAGTATTTGCATAGAGCTTGTGAGTGTTTATAATGAGGGATTATGCTGAGCTTGAAAGCCTCTTGGTCATCAAAAACCTTTGACCAAACTCAACTGGTTTTATTGCCCAGGAGACCTTTGCAGAGGTGCTCCTAATTTGGAGAACATTTACATGGCAATTGCTCAGCAGCCAGTGCACCAGGAGAAGGGAGGTGTCCTTCTTCCAAGGACTGCTCCGATTTTTTATACCAGCTCTGGAAATTGTCTGCAGAGATACTATACAAAATTTTGATTAAAAAATGACAAAAAACTTTGGAATTCCAGCAAAAGTTTTGTTGGGAAGCTGCAGGTCTCTGGGCCTTGTGCACCTACCTTCCTCAAGCCTGGTCCACAGAACAGTCCAGGAGGGAGCAGGTGGAGAGAATAATGGTATTTTTATGTAGCTTTGCACTGAATGACTCCACTGGTGAGGTTATACAGATTTTAATTTGGTTTTTTTTCTGAAAGTCCAGTGTCTCCAAAAATCTACATAGGTCCTTGATTTGGCTTGAAAATTGTGATGTCTTAGTGCAGACAGTCGGGGAAATGAGGACCTTGGTGCCTTTCAGGGCTCCCTGTCCTGAGGGACTGGGGACTCTGTCTCCCATAGGAGCCTTGACTCCAGCTGGGAGCCATGCCTCCTTGGCTCCCAGCTCAAGAGCAGTCCTGAATTCACATTTTGCCCACAAGCCAGCCCTTGCCCTGGGCAGGATCCCCCAGACCTGCTGATCAGGCCCTAAATACAGGTTTCTGTAGAGGCAGCGCAGCTGAAGTCTCCAGTGAGAAACAGGGAGCTACATAACAAGACTGGGATGAAAAATAAGGCTCAGCAGGTGGAAGCACATGGAGGGAAATATCTGGGTCCTGGGATTTGGTCCCAGCATTGCCTACGTATAGCTTTCAAAAGCAGCAGAAGCATTTCTGAGAAGAGCCTGGAGTATAGCCCAGGTGCCACCCTCTGGCCATGCCCGTTGAGGTTCATGTCTCCTCCCACCTTCCCTCAGCTGCTTCCTGACCTTGGAGGAAAACTTCTCCCTGTGGTCACTCAGTATCCTCAGGCTCCTGAAGGATGGGGGTGGATGAGGTGGGAAGGAAGTCATGGTTTGAGGAGGAACACGCACAGAGAGCTGAGATGGAAAAGGAGACATTGCTGTGAACAGCGAGTGGGACCATTTGGAATGGAGACTTTGTCTGGGGAGGGTTAGGTTGGATTAGGAAAATGTTCTTCCCTCAGAGGGTGCTGGGCACTGCCCAGGCTCCCCAGGGAATGGGCACGGCCCCGAGGCTGCCAGAGCTCCAGGAGCGTTTGGGCAGCGTTGCCAGGGATGCACAGGGTGGGATTGGTGGGGTATCCTGTGCAGAGCCAGGAGCTGGACTTTGATGATTCTTCATGGGTCCCTTCTAATTCAGGATATTCTATGATTCTATGGAAGCCCCAGGCAGCACGGTGCTGGTGATAGGGCTGGAAGGATTGGTGGTGGCTGGATCACTGGTGGGTCAACACAGCACACCAATCTGCAGCTTTTCTGCACATCCAGGTGAGAAGACAAAAACTGTGGTGTATCACAGCAGTGGGAGAGGATGAAGAAACAGATCCACCAGCTGTGCCTTTACTGGGTTGCAAAAGGTGTATCCCAGACGAGCACTGGGGCACTGGGCTGAGGGCAACGCTGGGAGGGTGAGCTGCATCAGCAGGCAGCATCCCTCATCCTCCTCACTGGGACAAGGACTGCTGGCCAGAGCACTTTGGGACACACCTGGAGCCAGCCAGGTGAGAGACAGAGCCCCTGGAGCTGGGAGCCTGCAGGCATGGCAGGCAGAGAGATGGCACGTCTGTGATCAGTCAGTCCCTGGTTGTGTTCAAGGCCAGATTGGATGGAGCTTGGAGCAACCTTCCAGATTGAGGAAGGGGAGAGAAAGTGGTTGCATGGCCAGGATAAGAGGGAGGAGAGGGCACCACTGAGGATATCCCACCCCAGCCACCCATGGATGGAGCACAGGGCAGGGGCTCAGGGTGCCCTCCCCGCCATGCCTGGGGCGCCAGACAGGCAGTGGCTCTGCCAAGAGCTCTGGTTCTTCCCTAGGGCTGGAGATCCCATAAAACAGGAAAATAACAGGCTGCCCACTTCTGTGAGTCACGGGGGAAGAAGCAGGCAAATCAAAAGGCACCAGCTTGCTGGTCTGGCCCTCCTGGTGCTCCCTGTGGGAATGGGGCTCACAAGACTTGCATCCCGCAGCCCTGTTGGCTCCACCAGCACTGTGTCACCATGAGCCCACATCATCAGCAGACATCGCTCCTGGCTGTCCTACACCCTCCTCTGCTCCGCGCTTTTGCTGTGGAGGGCAGCCCTCAGGGAGAGACTGGGATGAGCGCAATGAAAGTGGGGCCCAGATCCCAACGGTTTATAGGGTCCTGGGAGGGAATCTGAGTTTTAAATGCCAGAATTGTTTGATTAAACATTCCAGGGCTGTTAATTCACATTTGCTGAGAGGTGTCTGCACACTTCCCAAAGACGAGAAGGGTGATGTAGTTCTTGCTGTGTGGGGTAGCTGTTGTCAGTGCTGGTTACGTGGGGTTATGTGGGATCTGTGGGGGGTTATGAGACCTGGAAATCATGGGGTGCAGTGTTTCCCTTCCCTGCTCCCCTCCACCCCTCTGTGATATGAAGGACTGTGGCTGAACCATCCTCCCAGTTCCCCTCGGTCAGTTCAGGAGGTCTGGACGGAGGAAATCTCTTCTCTGGTACAGCCATGTGTTACAATTAGCATTGGAGGCTCGCTGCTGTCTGCAAATCATCTCTTTGCACTGTTCTCCCTGTGTGAAGCGGGGTCCCCACCAGCTGGGGCTCCTGCAGCAGATCATCTTCCCACCCCAGCACAGCTACAGGCAGCCCCACTCTCAGGACCTGCGTCCTGAAAAATTCCCCACGTCCTGCCCTGGAGCTATGCCCCCATGGCACCCACAGGAGCCCCAGCACCAGCACCCTGCTGACCCCCATGGGAGCTGGGAAAAAAGAGCAGATGGGGGAATTTGCTGGTAACCTCGCACTCACAGCTCCTGTCCCTTGTCTCAAAGCCACACTGGGATCTGTGGGGCTGTGACACGGATTGGAACAGGGCTGTTCCCACATCCTGGCTTGGCAAATTCCTGCAGGCAGGATGGAGCGTCAAGGGGTGGCTGGAAAGAGCCACTGGAGCAGGGGATGTAGCTCAACGGAAGAGCGCTTGCTTTGCATGCAAGAGGCCCTGGGATCAACCCCCAGCATCTCCATGTCCTTTTGCCTCCCCAGACCTCTCCCTGCTGGATGTAGAGCTGCCAGAGTCCCCTCAAAAGGCCCTGGGATTTTCTCCTGGCATGGCTGGCCTGGAAATTCCTCCTCAAGGCTGTGGGTGTGCTGGGGAAAACCACAGCCTCAGCTGTACCCTGAAATCCAAACCGTGGGGCTGGGGAGGCAAAAGGGGTGCAGCACTCCAGATTCTTTGTGTAGGGATAGGTGTCTCACTTTTCGGTGCGAGAGATCCTGAGTTCAACTCCTGGATAAACCCTCCTTTAGATACAACCCCTCCTTTTTGGGGGCAACCCCCCCTTTGGATAAAGCCCCAGCTTTGGAGACAACCCTTTCTTTTGGGACAGCTCCTCCTTTGGGGACTGCACCCCTGCTGCTTTCTGCTGACCAGGTGTGGAATAATCAGCCCTTGCATCCCCCAGCTCCCTGCAAACAGCATCCCGTGGGGTGGCCGTAGCGCCTCTCATTCAGCTAACATTTGTGGTAAATAAACACGACCCCTACAGTGCCAGGAGGAGTGCCCTCCTAAGCCCCTTCAATCGACAGGGGATGTAGCTCAGTGGGAGAGCGCTTGCTTCGCATGTAAGAGGCCCTGGGTTCAATCCCCAGCATCTCCAGTTGTTTTGGGATTTTTTTTCCTCCACGAGGCGGCGATGATAAACGCCTTTTAACATCAGGCTTTCCGAAAGGAGATTCCCTACACCATGGCTGTGCTGCTCACACGCGGCCGCGATGGCAGCACGGACCCCACGCTGCCGTCTCCCGGTGCTCCGATAGCCCCTTACCCACCCAGGAGGGGACCAATCCCGACCATGGCTGGGCCGTGTCGGCCCCCCCGTGTCCCCTGTGCCACCCGTGCCCTCTGTGCAAGGCAGCGTCACCCCACGCGTGCCCGGAATCCAGCGACGAGTGCCCAAAAAGAAGGGCTCGTCCGGGATTTGAACCCGGGACCTCTCGCACCCTAAGCGAGAATCATACCCCTAGACCAACGAGCCGGGGTGCACAAAGTATCCCGCACCCCCCCTCTGTCCCGGGACATCCCGGACACTTTCCTGCTTCCCGGGAAAACACGGCGCAGTCCGGCCCGGACCAGGTGTATCCCCGCTCTGGGGCCGCGGCTGTGATGGCCGAGGGGTGAAGGCGTTGGACTCGAAATCCAATAGGGGTTCCCTACGCAGGTTCGAATCCTGCTCACAGCGATGGGTTTTACCCAACGCCCGGATACTCACGCTGGGGGTGCTGGGGTGTCCTCGCTGCGAGTCCCGGGAGGAGCTGATATGGGAAGATCGCTGGTAGCCAGGGAAGCCCCACTCCTCCCTCGAGAGCAGCTCAATGCCCCAGGCAGGGACTGTGATGCCCTCGGGGGATCCTCCAGGTTTTGCAGACCCGGAAGAGGTGAGGAAAAAGATACTGAGGGCAGTGTCGTGGGGAGGTGGAACAGTGGCCGTGTCGTGGGGAGGTGGAACAGTTTACGGGCTTGCTGAGTGGATTCCCCCTCATCGCCCTGTCCCACATCCCTGGGGGAGCAGTGCACCCCGGCTCATTGGTTCAGCTCCCAGAAGAAGTTTTGCGCACCAACAACCCTCCTTCCCACCTGCTCCTCCCAGCACCGATATTCACCCCTAGAGGCACCCTGAGACCCGTGGGGAAGGAAAACAAAGTCCTCCAGTGCCCTGCAGCCTCCAGGCAGGGGAGGGAAAGAGCCTTGGGCATTTCTACACAAGCTTTAGGTGCCAGGAGGCAGCACCAGGCCTTTCCTGCGGAGCCCTGGCGGCCCGGCATCCAGCAGGGAGGGGTCTGGGGAGGCAAAAGGACATGAAGATGCTGGGGGTTGATCCCAGGGCCTCTTATATGCAAAGCAAGCGCTCTTCCGCTGAGCTACATCCCCCTGTGCAAGAGCAGGCAGGGGGCCCTGGGATGCCCATGCTGGGGTGGAGATTCCTTGGTTCGGGGTCCCTTCCCGAACTCACCATCTTGAGCTGCTCCTGTGTTCCTGTGCCGTAATGAAATTGCTTTAAGGATCCAGACGTCAGAGACTTTGCCAGAGGAAACCTGCGGTCGAGCCAGTGAGGAAACCACGTGGCGACTGGATGGGAGCGGAGTGTGCAAGGCGCCGTGTGGGGTCCTCGATGGATCACTGGAGCCGCCCACTGAGGAAGCCGGGGCTCTCTGCAGCCTCG
>VWZT01012480.1:145200-185469 GCA_013397055.1 Pachycephala philippinensis | reverse complement strand
ACAACAGAACCCCCCCCCCAAAAAACCCCTCCAAAACAAACAAACAAACAAGTATGGAAGAAATCCATATCAGCTCATTTCCACTCACAAAAGAGAATTGATAAAAACAGGAATGTGTCTGGATAGTTATGAACCTGCCATACATCTGTTATTTTAGAGTGAACAAATACATTATTTAATTAATAAATAAACAAACAAACAAGTATACCTGCAAAATATGTTACCTTTTTTATAAAAGTTAATAATTTGTTATTGATAAATTAATAACTTAAGAATAATAGAAAAATATTGCTCAAGTGTTCTCCATGAGGCTCAGACTGGCAGGCAAGATGTATCAAGAATGTTTATAGCTTAAGATGTAAATAAATTTGTCAGACTATGACAGAAGTAAAAAGTTTAGAAATTCACTTATTTTGATATGTACATGCTTGGTCTTCCAATGATCCCACTGGACTATGGAAAAAAATAGAAATCCTTAGCAGGGGCAACATACCTATACAGAGATCAACAAGTTAACTTCTGACTTAAAACATACACAAAATATATATCATATATTGAGATAACAGACGAAACTAATTTATTTGCTTTTGTGTGGCAAAAGTGAAAGTTTGGGTCAAAAAATGCTATGCAACAGTGTTTCTATGTGTGAAACAACCACAGTTTGATCTGGGAAAAATCTCTAATTAATATCATTAGCTCACCAAAAAACCCACACAAACATTGACAAAAGGAAGTCTGAAGATGATATTGGGTAAAGAGAGAAAGAGGAAGTGAAAAGTCTAAACATCAACAAAACGTCATAGATATAGACATGGAAATTGCATAAATTAATTAGGAAGAAAGGGATAACAGAAGTAACAGCCAGCAAAATTTCAAGAATGACAGACGGAAGCTGTAAAATATGAATTAAAGAAACGGCAGAACCAAGATTTCATGCTTTGCCTTTACTTTGCAAAGACTTAAATATCCCCTCCAAATGACAAGCAGGCAAGCCTTGTCTTCTGAAATTATGCCCTTGAATGGTTTTGTTGGGTTTTTTAAAGGAAGTGTTTTAATGTGAAAGAAAAAAAATTAGCATGCATTCAATTCAATAAGTACACTTCGCATTCAGTAACTGAGTGGGTAAAAAGTAACTTTGAGAAGACTGCTAAACCAGTAGAGGCAGAACAGTAGCTTTGATGTTGCTTTTGTGAGAGAAGGTAGAAAAAGTCCTTTGAACAACTTATGATGAGCTGCTTGTGTCAAACCAACAACTGAATTCTGTGGTGGTCTTTGTAATTCACTGAGCGTGTAAGACAAAAAAGTCAGATATGACAACCATTAGACTGTCTTTCTGAAATTCTTTCTAGCTTGTGTATGTGCTTCTTAACCTGCTTTTAGTGTGGCATCCTACAGATCTGTCCCTCTTTTTAACAGAGCATTCTGCCTCGGGGTGGATTGATAAAGGGAGCTCACTTGACAGGAAACCTCTTATGCAAGATTAAAGGCAAGATTTGCTTTGTTTTTTTGCAGCCTCATGAAAAACTGACATCTATAGGACAGAAGGGCACCTGGTCCCAACTCTGAGGCTGTCATCACAGACCATCTAATGCCGTAGAGCATTTGAAGGTTTCACAAACCTGTTCTAAGGTTTGGAACTGTTTTCTGACTGGAATATTAAGTCTTCATAGAACATTATGTAATTTTGTTTATATGGTAATCCCAAGGTAAAACGAGTGTTACCTTAGGCACAAGGAGATGATACGCTAAACTAAATTTTCCATAGGTGCTCCTGGTGCAGAGATATCACATTTTCCTCATACTAGCTTGTCATTACTTGGACATTGTATCAAATTATATGAAATTGTGTTTAATAATTTTTGTGCAAAACAGCAACTTTTTTTAAAGCAGTGTGTAAGATTATTAAAATTAACAGGGAAAAAAAATTTAGAACTCTTTGTGAAGATTCATTTGAATTTCATCAGAAAATCGAGAAGAACTAATCTGATGATAAAACTAACATGTAAATTCTCTCTTTATACACATCTCTTTCCATACTAAGAAAATGATTAAACATTACCAAATTTATTCAAGAACCTAATATAGAGAATGAAAGAATTATTTTCTTCCTCTCTACAGCAGTGAGGGGCAGCACTTTCAGCTTTCTTATGTTAACTAAAATATTTTCTGTTCCAGGATATTGCTGCAAGCAGGTTTCCTGTTACAGAGATTTCATGGTTTGTCAGACTGGGGGAACCACAGCACAAGCTGGTTCAGGGAGTTACATCCAGGGCCAGCAGCCTGAACAGGCAAAGGTGTGATAATCCAGTCATTCATGGCAAGGAGACAAGGATTCAAATACTCTGAAAAAGTAGTTCTAATGAAAACCCCAGTTTCATTTTCAAAACAGATATGATATCTCTGGGGTTCTGAGATCCCCAGCACTCAAGATTTCTTTTTTTCTACTGCCATCTCAGAAAAAAAAAAAAGACTTTGGTTGCATTGGTGGTTTTAGAAACCCCAAGTTAATTTAGTGCCAGCTGGAAAGCCCAGTCAGATAACCAAGAGACCATGAAGTTTCAGAAGTCAAAGTTTTCTGGGATTTTGCAGTTCCTGGAATCGTCCTAGGACTCAAGACACTACAGAGATATATATGCATTTAACATGTAAAAAAGTACTATTTATGTTCCCCTATGTTTTTTACTGTCCTGAGATCATCACTTGGATTTCTGAATTTTTACTAACGTGAACATTAGTAAAACCCTTAACACCATTTCTGACAGCATTGTACTGGAGAAACTGGCTGCTGATAGCTTGGTCAGGTGTGCTCACTGCTGGATAAAAAACAGTGGACAGCTGGGCTGAGAGAGTGGTGGTGAATGGAGATACATCCATCTGGTGGCTGGTCACAAGTGGTGTTCCCTAGGGCTCAGTACTGAGACCAGCCCTGTTAAATGATTTATCAATGATCTGGACAAGGGGATAGAATGCACACTCAGTCAGTTATTTTCCAGTTGACACCAAGTTGGGCAAGATCATGGATATTCTCTAGGAAAGGAAGGCTCGACAGAGGGATATGGGTGGGCTGGATCAACAAGATGAGGCCAGCAATATGAATTAGTGGTGGACTTGACAGTGTCAGGTCAATGGTTGGAGTCAATGATCTTACAGGTGTTTTCCAACCTAAATAATTCTATGATTCTGTGATTTATCATCTATTGTTTACCTCACTCATCAAGCAGAGAGAGTTCCTGCTTTGTCTAAGGAACACTTAATAACATTTAGATTAAAAATTATGTCAATTTTCACCATTCCCACACTAGCTTAAAACAATCATGTATACAAATAGCACTTCTTTCCAGAGATACTGCATGATAACAGAATGACGTTAAGCATAACAAAGGAAACTTCAACTCAGCATAAGGGTCATAATTCTGAAAATGTTGGAGTGATATTCGGGTGTCCAAAGAAACATTCATGGCTGCCCCAGCAGGGCCAATGTGATGGGCTAATCAGAATGGTGTTGATGACATCACCATCTTCGAGCAAAGAGAGTTCAGCACATATTTTCCAAAATACAGAATTTCCAAAGCTTTTTTTCCCACTTAATTGATATCTGAATCTATATTACTGGACCCAAAGCAATCTGAATACATACCCTCATTGAATCCTGATTTTTGCCAAAAAAACCTTTAACCAATTTCTTTTGACTGCCAAATCCAACTGATGAGATCAAATTCAGGCCATGAATATTTTCCAAAAGCGAGGAACAGCCCCATTGTCAAGGATGTGCTGGGTGCTAAGGACACATTTATTATTGTTCCAGAAAATAATCAGAGAAGCTTCTTGATGAAAGGCCAAAATCTGAGAATTCAGGAGAATTTCAATTTCGACATCTGTTTTAACAGATGTGGGTAAACTGTGTCAGGGATTTTCTCCTGTCTTTGAAAATTGTTTTTGGCCTGAAAGCAGAAGAGGATCCACTGCATCATTCTCAATATCAGGTGTTTGTATTAGTTTGCATTTAACAAGCAATGGTTTAATGCAGCAAATTAACCTAATGTACGTCCTTTGGGAAAAAATAAATTCCTTTTTTATTGTTTTTTACAGGTAATTGAGCATGATCTGTTATTCCAAAATATGAGGAGAAATTTAGAGTGCCCTTGCACTGCAGCAGTAATTTGAAGGAATGGGAACTCATTTCATGTCCTTCCCTGTCAAAGTATTTGCGCATCAGATCTGAAAACCTAAATGCTGCATGACTGGGTAAAAAATTCCAAAAGTTGTGGAGAAGTAGAAGTCAGACCATCAGCAAAACTGACAATGGCCTTAATGTAAGAAAGAGACTCTACAGTACAGGGACTGTTAACTATAATTCTATGAGAAAAAGATTTTAATGAGATGGAATAAGATCCTGCAACAGGGAATCCCAAAGTAGATATTTTCAGGACTAGTAGGCAGATTTCTACATAAGCCTACACATTCTTTGATCCACATGCTAAGACTAGTTAGAGGACAGTCATAAGCCCTTACTCGGATTTAGCTGACTTGCCAACAGCAGTTACACTGATTTTCATGCTTTTGTGCATGTTCCTTTCTGTCTACATCAGCAAAAATGGTGAGTGGCTTTTTTGAAGTCTTTACTTTCACAATACTTTCTGAAAATTAATTTCCATTGCCTTTACCTTCAGGAAAAAAAGCAATAGTAGGAGATACAAAGACAAAAACATTTTTTTTGGCCTTATATCATGGTTCACCTCAAGGGTAGAAGAGCCAAAGGGGAAATAATAAAACAAGAATGTAAGGGTGAAGTCAGAGGAAGAGATGATAGCTATTTATGCTGCCTCTGACCTTTTAAATATAGTCTTAGAACCTGGCCCTAAATTTATCCCCATAGAAATGATATGTGAAATTTATATGTAGACTTTTTGGGGGTTGTACTTAGTCTACAATTAGTTTTGTCTCTGGTGAGTTCACTATTTGTTAATTTATGTAATCTCTTGTTTTGTGCATGCATCCATGTCCCTTTACTGGCTTAGACCTTTTTGCCTTTCTCTTTTGAGTTTTTATGTTTATTTATGTATTTTTTCAAATTCCTACGATTCACATTTAAGAACTGGTTCCTGTGTTCAGATCTTTGTCTGTTAACTCGTTGACTGTACTTGTTTACTGCCCATTTCTCATCATGAGTCTTGTGCAAGCTTCTATTGAAGTGCTATAAAACATGAAATAATACATAGTTCAGAATAGATGCATCATTAGCACAAACTTGCTAGGAGACAAATATATACAAGATATTAGCACATCTGTCATGGTTCACATTGCTTTGGTAATGCTTTTATTTGACCAATTTCTATGTGTCCTTGAATATTTTTTCTGTTTACTTTCTGTCTTGTTAAGGTGTGAGTAACCAGGATGAATTAATGTTCTGCAGTGCTGAAAGTAGCCCACTGTTTTCCTTGTCTGCTTCCAGCTGCCTACCTGTTACAAAAACAGCTTCTCAGTACTTTACATCAGACTCTATGAAACACAATGTGCAAAGGCACAGCATCAAAAAAAAATAGCAGCTTTTTACAGAGGAACTTCTTACAAAACTACAGGCACACCTGTGATTTAGAGCACTGGATGTTAGGCCTTGATTTCATCTTCAGGGAATCCTCCCTGCTTGACTTCCATTTTAATGAGAAAAGCGGACATCACTGTGGCCAGTCCTGTTCAATACATTTATCAATGACCTGGAAGAGAGGATCAGATGCACTCTCTGTCAGTTTGCAGATGACACCAAGTTGGGCAGGAATGTTGATCTGCTGGAGGGTGGGAAGGTGCTACAGAAGGATCTAGACAGGCTGGATCAATGGGCTGAGGCCAATTGCATGACATTCAATGAGGCCAAGTGCTGGGTCCTGCATTTCGGTCACAACAACCCCCTGCAGCACCTGGGGAAGAGTGGCTGGAAAGCTGCCCAGAGGAAAAGGACCTGGTGGTGCTGGTGGAGAACTGCTGAACACGAGCCAATGTGCCCAGGTGGCCAAGAAGGCCAATGACCTCCTGGCCTGTATCAGCAATAGCCTGACCAGTAGGACATAGCAGAGCACGTTTGAGGTGTTGATGCTGCACCTCAAGTCCTGTGCTCGTATCTGGGCCCCTCACCAAAAGAATATTGAGGTGCTGGAGTGTGTCCAGAGAAGGGCAACAAAGGTGGTGAAGGGTGTAGAGCACAAGCCTCAAGAGCAGCTGAGGGAGCAGGTGTTGTTTAGCCTGGAGAAAAAGAGGCTCAGGGGAGAAACAGCCTCAACTTGTGACAGGGGAGCTTTAGATTGGATATCAGGGAAAATCACCTTCCAACAAGAATATACCTTCTTTTCTCCAGCCCTTCCCCTTGGTTTCTGTGACCTGGGATTTCCAAAGACTGGTCTCACTAATAAAGACTGAGGGAAAGAAAGCATTCAGGACTTTTACCTTTTCCATGGAGAAGATATACATGCTAGGTATCCAGTCTTGATGTCAATGACAAAATATACAAACATATCAGAAGAAACGGAAGCTGGTACTTAAAGTACAATATTTCCAGAAGATTAGAAATTCACTGCCAGCAATGTGAAAAAAACCCAGAACCCCCAAACCTCTATCATACAGAGTATCTATGATAAAATACAGATACAGAATATCTATGTATAAAATATATAAACCTATGGAGAAGGAGAGATTTTGGGCTCAGAATACCCCTAACAGTGTCTGTTTTATTTGCTAAGACAAATGATTAAAACACCCAGAGGGACTGAGGTACGAGCAATATATGTGCGTACTTAGACTCACAGTCTTGACTGAGGCATTGAAAAAAAAATGTTTCTTAACATATTTGCAAAAATCTTCTTAATAAAATCTCCACACCATTCCAAGAGATCTGTGCTATTAGGAAACAAAACACGCTTTAACATGCTCTAAAATTCTCTGTAACACATATGATTCGATATTTGGGTGTTTCCTACATAAATTAGACAGAGAAAAAATTCTCTTAGTGGACTTCGCAGACCACTTTTTTCCAATCTATATTCCTCTGGAATACTTATTTTTTTCAGCACTGCTTTAAGTTTATATTTTTGTGGTATAGATAGTGAAGAAATAAATAATTGTCATCAAAAGCTTTGTGTGCACACAAACACACACACACACACACACACACACACACACACACACACAAACACACAAGATCTTCCAGCTGAACTGGAAATGCTACTACTATCTGAACCTCTTAAAAAAAATCTCTTAGCTGTCTTTCCTTCTGGATGTTATAGTTCTGTGGCTTTATTTTATAAGTTACATTGCCTCAAACAAGCAATGTAGGTTATATGTGTGAATTTGACACAGGAGCTTGAAAATCTCTAAGATGGGGCTGACACCTGAGTTGACAATAAAAGTAGACTTGATCAACACAAGTGACAATGAAAAATGCTTGTACTGACTAATTTCAATGAGAACACAAGTAATAAAGACTCTTTAAAGAGTCAAGCTCAGCTTCAAATAGAACACATACAAGCAGACACGATTCTCCTCTGTCTCTGTCCTCACCATGAGTAAGGTATTAAGTTTACTAATCAGTTTATCTAGGAACTTTGATATTGTACTGCTGATTCTGCATCATTTAGGGGCAAAAAAACCTTTTAGCAACCATTGCCAAGAGTTTCTTTTTTTTCTTAAACTATCATTCATATGAGCACATTTTTAGATATTTTGTAAACTACTAGGGAAAAACCCACAAAATCTCATATGCACTTTTCAACTGTTATGGAATGTTTAGCATTTAATCTGAAGGATAAAAGGGTAAGAGAACAGAAAGAATTCTATGAAAACCTAAATACCCTGGATATTTTATAACAACATAAAGAAAAATAACAGACACCTAATTGCCATCTTCACCTATACAGTTAAAAGAGGTCTGCTATAAAAATTACATGTAATCAATATGAATGCAGTTATAAACAGAACCACACATGGCAGCCTGCAATTTAATTCTGTCCTTACTACTGCTGGGTTCCACTTTTATATTTATAGTATGCATAATGAATGAATACATTTTAGAACTGATCCAAGGGGGAAAAAACTCTTTCCTTTTTGACATATTCAGAATCAACTTCTTGCTTTTCTTAAATCTAAATTAAAATATATTTGGGTTGTGGCTGAGCTGAGGAGGAATTCAATTTGGTTTGTGTAGTAAAGAAGCTATATGAAGGAGAATGTTTCATTAAATAAAAGAATACATATATATCATAAGCATAATAAAAACTCAAATAAAGAAAAGAATAAATTTTCAAAAATAAAAAACAGTAGCAGATGCAAAATAATTGACAACAGAATATATATTGTTTCCAGATGTACAGATATTTGCCTGTCAATCACTTTTGAAATCTGTCTTCTGGCTTACCTTAACAATAACTTTTAAAGTATTTACCATTTAAATATGAGATACATAATTTAATGGATAATATGTGTTGAAAAATAATTTTCCAGGTACTTGTGATTTTGGATTTCTTTCTATGGTCAGCTTATGCAACTCAACCTTAATTAATTTTGCTTGAACACTTGGGTCCTGAAGCATCTATCAGGGATTTATTTTCTGTCTTGTACCATTGTGATGGGTAAATTCATCCTCTGCATTCAGATTTCTGCTCTTCTTTAGTGAAAAAAAAAATCTAATAACTTAACAATGTCTATGTAGCTCAATGAGAATTTCAAATATAAGCTCAGTGACTTATTTTTAACTAACTATGTAAAATAAAATTTTAATAAAAATAGAGCTAGATAGTAACATGAACATTATCAATAACTAAGTCAAAATACTTTTCTATTTTCATAGCAAAGGAGTAACAACACTGTTTTTGTGTCTGGGATGCATAAAAAGAAGTGTGGCCAGCAGGTCAAGGGAGGTAAGCAGGTCTCTACTCTGCTCCTATGAGACTCCACCTCAAGTACTACATCCAGCCCTGAGTCCTCAGTACAGGAAAGGCCTCTTGGACCTCTTGGAGTTTGTCTAGAGGAGGGCCACAAGAATGACCAGAAGATTGGAACACCTCTCCTGTGAAGGAGGAGAGGCTGAGACAGTTGGAGTTGTTCAGCATGGAGAAGAGAAGGTTCCAGGGAGATCTCATTGCAGCTTTTCACTATTTAAAGGCTGCCTGTAAGAAAGACAGGGACAGACTTTTTTAGCAGGGCCTGTAGTGATATGCCAAGGGATAATGGTTTTAAACTAAAAGAGACTAGATTCAGATTAGATGTGAGGAAGAAATTTTTTAAAATGAGGGAGGTAAAACACTGGAACAGTTTTCCCAGAGAGCTGGTAGATGGCCCAACCCTGGAAACATTCAGGGTAGACAGGGCTTTTGAGCAACCTGATATAGTTGAAGATGTCCCTATTCACTGCAGGGGCATGGAACTAGATGATTTTTAAAGGTCCCTTACAACCCAAACTAGTCCTTGATTGTATGATGCTATTGTTACTACTTACTGAAAATATCATGTTTAGAATGGATATGTTGCATTCACTGAAATTAGTTGTCAAAATCTTTGCTAGCAGGAAAACCATGAAGAAGTGAACGTTTTGTAAATATGCAAGAATCTTTTTCTGCATGTTTAAGAGGGCAGGCGTGCATGCCAAACAGAGAAGAGATTATTTTGCATTGCAGTCCGTGTCTACGATCATACCCAAGGTCTTTGAATGGGTCCCACAGAGTGTGCACGGAAGACCTAACCAATACCACACACATCACATCTGCCTCTGTGTGTTGCGTTATTGTTTCTGTATGTGCTGCAACTTTGAAAGCTGAGATCTGTGCTTTCACGAGTCTGAATGTGGCAGATATGCTCATGTCATTGTCTATGCCATACAGAAACACATTACATAGAGACTGAACTGCCCGTGTTACCATGGATCCTGGGGTCACCTTGGAAAAGCATATGTTTTTCTTTGTTGGAAACTGCTAAATATTCTTCTGTTCAGACTCTATAGCACCCTTTTCCATGCCTCATCTACCACTCTGATATAGCTGCCATTATAACAGAGCTAGTACTTTGTATTCACAACATTATTATTCAATAACCTTTCTTTTCTGTTAAGAAATTGCCTTCTGTCCTTGTGTTTGACCTTTGAAGCGAAGTAATTCTACCTAGCAGACCTTTCTTTTATTTTAGTATTTGTAAAGCATCCTGCACTCTTGCAAAATGATCCATAGAATCATAGAATGGTTTGGGTTAGAAGGGACCTTAAAGGTCATCTAGTTCCAACCCTCCCACCATTGACAGACACCTTTCACTAGACCATGTTGCTCAAAGCCTCATCCAATATGGCCTGGAGCACTCCTAGAAATGGGGCATCCACAGCTGCTCTGGGCAACCTGTTACAGTGTCTCACAACTTTCACAGTGAAGAAATTCCATAAAGTCATTCTAACAGAACAAAGATACCACCTCCAGTGTTTCTGAGGGACTGTTTATTCAAATTCAAAGTTCCTAAGCTCTAACTTTCTCTGCCACTGCTTTGCTCCATAACCTCAGACTTTTCTGTGATTTAACTGGCTCAGTTTTACTTTGGATTGATATTATCTAATCCTGTGTGATTCTTCTAAAGACTTAGTGGAGCATTGTTAATGATGTGAAAAGAAAAATGTTACATGAATGCATATTATCATGTTGAGATGCTTTGCATCAGCCTTCTGCCCCTTGATGTTGCCTATAAGCAAGAATGAATGACATAAACTACGTTTGACAGAAATGTCTTCAGCAATTGCTAGAAGTATAGTTCTATGAATATACTAAAAATAATGACGCTGTCATTGTATTCAGGCTGACAGGCTTTGCTAAGAGGCAAGGAATGTTAACTTCGGCTTAGATCTGTTAAAATATTGTGTTCTGGACATGGCTTCCTGTGTTTGGCTGCTTTGTTGTGCCAGCAGGATGAACATCTGACGACCTGCAGCAGCTAAAGCCTGTGACCTCAAATATATTGACCTGCTCATGCTGATAAGGTTTATTTGGCTACTGGAATGAAGCTGATTTATGCCAAGTTGGTTTAGAGAACTAATAAAAACATGCATCTATCCAGAATCGTCCATACACATCTGTCCAAGCTTTAATCATTCACCAGACTTCCAGACTGAAGGGAATTCTTTTTAATGTTTTTTCAAGTCTCAGGCTTACAGTTTTATTGTTGCATATATTGTTGTATACATTAAAAGTATAATCTATTTCATATTAGGCAGTTTAATTAATGTTAGAAAATATAAGCTCCTGAAAAGATTTTACCTACTCAGAATTCTTCATCTGGTTTGATATTTTAAATAGCTTTTTGTTCTTTAATTAAGAAAAATGAGTCGTTAATGGACGGATCAACAACAAAACCAAAACCAAGCCCTTTTTTTTAAAGATTTTATATTCTATATGTCTAAAGTTTTCTTCTGCTTTGAAAGGTACAGATAGAGAAAAAATGCAGAGGGAAGGCCATGGTTTATTCTCCTCAGAAGCCACATTTGAATATGAAATGTTCTTTTCAGCAACTCTAATAAATATCTGTAAGAAATCCATGTATGTTTTAGGTACTGACATAAAACTATATATTCTGAGCACCATGATCAATAATTTCTTTACTAATTCCTATTGACCATTCATCTGGGAAGCATAAATTTCTTAATTGTGTTTTGGCACATTTATTCTACAGTTGTTTAGTATTTTAAGACAGAATAATTTCTTCAATGTATCATCTGAAGTCTGCTTATGCTCAAATAATCCTCTCTTTCTTCTAAAACTTTAGTATAATTTTTGACATTTCCTTATCTTTTTTGCTAGGATACATTTTATGAATACTAAGAATTCTACTTGTGTCTAAGACAATCTCATTAGATTAAGATACAGCTACAGCTTCAGCATTTCAGCTTTAGCCATGAAAGATCTTCACTATACAAGATATGTTTATATTTTATTTCTTCTTTGATAGTTCCACTCCTTCTTTGTGGGTCCTTGCAGAATAATATTTTTCTTAGAGATATTAGTTGTGGCTGCTTAGGTGTGTTTTTGCTGCCAGATCTCTTTCTGTTTAATTTTCTTTTTCTTCTGGATGTACGATGAAGATTTGATACAATTTTGTGTCTTATCAAAAACCAAACTACTTTCTCTAACTTTAAATCAGGTTCTTAATAACCTTTCCCTCACTCTTGGGGATTACTATTATAACACTGTTTATAGAGATTCTAAATACCTTCCAAAGATCTCTCTCTAGTCTCAAGACTTCTTTTAAGTCTCTTTTTTGAGTTTCTTACATAAGATTTATGAAATATAGACTTACAAATTCTCCCAAATATAGACTCCAATTCTTTTAAAGGCTTACATTTTCTTAAGTATCTTTGAATTTCTTTTGCACTCTTCTCAACAGCTATAAATGTAATGTAATTGTATATATTGGAGTTTTTGCCTGAGTCCCTTATTTAAACCTTTTATTTTTTTTCCTATAGGTTCACTTCTCATTCTCTCTCTGCTGCTCCTTCCTTGTAGTGCCAAATTTTGCTCTAATTTACAAATTCTAATTATATTAAATCCTTAAGATGAGTGAGATTAGAAGGACTGACATTTTTTTTTCTTTTCCTAAACTGACAATATGAAATTAGCTTTAAATAGACTAGGATGCTGCAGAGGTTGTTTTTTTAGTTTGAACAATCTCGTATGTACAGGTTATCTTTCTACTCTACAACAATACTTTTAAGCTTTTCATCAGAATAGATAGCATGTAGTTTTTATAGTAATATCTATTTAAGGCTATACCATAATCCAAAAATATGACAAGGAAGTGCAGTAATACACAGTGCAGTAATAAAAAGAAAAAAAAAAAAAATTAAACATGAGATTTTTGAGAATCAGTGAAATAGAAGAGCTTTAAGCTATTGTTGCGTTTTCAAGTGTGATCAAAGATGATTGACCACTATTTATTGGTCTGCAGTTTCATGTGTGATAGAGAACAGAAAAAAAGGTGATCATTAGAAGAGTGTAAGAAAAATGAAACTGTAGAGAGAAAGGGCTAAATTGAATGCACTGGTAAAAATTAGACAATGACGGAAATCAGGACAAGAGTGAAATAATTTCACTTGAAAGTTTCTTTTAAATGATGAGAAATGCTGCAGCATAGACCCTAACAAAGGATAAAATTCCTTTCTCCAATCTGCACTGCAGTTCTTAATGGCATATTTTGCAGCTGCCCTGTATATAGGGCTCCCACTGATATTAATAAATGCTCTTTTCATAGAACTATTGCAGAATATGAATAGAAATCAAGAAGATAAAAAATTTGCTTTATAGAAGGGTTTCCTGATTTTCAGAGGGAACCTCATGTGTTTCAGTTTCTGCCTCTGGTCCTGTCCTTGGACACCACTGAAAAGACCCTGGCTCCATCCTGTTTACACCCTCCCTTCAGATATTTATATACATTGATCCCTTTCTCCCCAGCCTTCTGTTTTCCAGGGCGAAGAGTCACAGATTTAAAATATAATTTTAAAATATCCAATTAAGGAGTGTTATTAAAGAATTTATAGAACATTAGGCAAATGATTTTTATGATTTATTTAATTTGAAATTACGCTGGTATCAATTCAAAGAATGTATAGTATGTTAGTTGACAAAGTAATTACATTTATACATGTGTGGTGTATTGCATATATTTAGATCTGAATGATTATAGAATTACTATTAAAATATATCTTCATTTTAAAAGGAAAAAAAAATTGTAGTATTTGATTGATTATTTTTAAGGTATTTCAATAAACATTCTTCATGATCCCTAGCATTTCATGTGTGACACAAAGTACTCAGTTATAATAGTGAAATGGATTTTCAAATATGTATCTGTAATTTCTTTCAAAGAGCAGATAATTAAAAAAGTTATAGTTAAAAGAGTAAAACCGTACATTTGGTAGACAAAGAAGGGGAAAGGAAAGAAGGAATTTTTAAAATTCTGACTACTTTAATCTAAACTGACTTTGAGTCTAAAATAGGTGAGAAAGATGGATTTTTTTATTGTTTGGGGTTTTTTTATCCAAACTAAGATAAAAGCAATAGAAAAACAGAGATTATAAAGAATCCAAAGGAATTTCTGCTCAGAGAAAGCAAATAGATTATTCCAAAGCATAGTAATTAGTGAAAAGCCTTCAACTTCTCATCTAACTTCAGACATGGGCAGTCTGCTTGTCTCTTTGATGTATTGACATGAGGATTTATTCATAATCAATACAGAGTAGCAGGAATTTTTAGGCTGTGATTTATCTCATCTTAAGTAGATATCTTAATTCAGATGAATCACATATTGCAACTGTCTGTTTTCTTTCATTAACTATAAACAAAAGCTGAGAACAAGTACCTAAGATGCAGACTTCTCCATTTAATTGGATAAACACCCCTCTCACTTCAGTGGGTCTTGGATTTCTAGAAGCAAAAATATGGTTTTTAATAATTGTATAATGAAACATATCAATATGCCAAATTAGTCCAAAGTAACCCATGAGGGGAAGAGGATGCCTATTAACCTGAAAAGGAGTGATTCCATTCACTCTAGGGCTGATTCTGCTAATTTCCCACTAAGACAAATTGATTTGGGGATGTTGAGCTGACCAGCTTTTACTTAAATTTTAATCATAATTGAAGTCCTTGGTACAATAAACTTTCTGTGGAAAACAATAATAAAAAGTAGTAATTTATTATCCTCAAGTTTCTGAATACAATAATTTTTGAATATTTCAATATTTAAGCAAACACACACATTCCCCTTTACATGCATCCCCTTCCACACATACCCAGGCACCTCCCCCCACTCACACAGCCAGGATCAGCACAGCAGATAATTAACACCTTGGAAAAGACTGAAATGCTAAATACCTGCGTTCCTGTGCAAAATATCTGATACAATCATGGGAAAAATTTGTTTTAATATCTACATAATATTTAAAACACAGCTTTTTATTTAATTATATTTTCAGAATATTTTCATTTCATTTGTTTAATTAAAATTACTTATTTCTCACGTTCCATATTTCTATTAATATTTTCTTCTAAAAATAGAAAAAAAATTATGTTACATATTTTCAGGATAAAACATTGGTTTATACAATTTTAAACAATAATGATATGGAAGTATTTATTTGTCCCTCACTAATGTGGAATAAGTATTTTAATCACAGACCATTTACAATTAAATACTTTCCATTTATAAGATGGTTTCAAAAAATTTTGATCCTCATTGCTTATTCATTGTAAATGGTAATTTTTCAGTGAATGAAAAGTATGTCTGGTATATCTACATTAGTTAAAACACCAGTTTCTACTAATGGCCAGGCTGAACTACAGTAAACAATGCCCTGAATGATGTTTTGCTTTCTTCTTTGTCACTTCGTGAAATCCTACATGATGAAGTGTTGAAATACAGAGTTTTCCTCTTTGATAGTCTCCCATGTTGAAACCCATCCCATTATGTTGTAATGCTTATCTCTTTTTAAAATTTGGTATGTTCGGTGTAGTTTTCGTTAGCCTTTCTGTTACAGTAGTGGAAATCACAGATAATTACAATTTTGTACAACTTTGAATTTACACCAACAACTGAGAGAAAATTTGCTCCTATACTTAAATCTGAGTTTCTTCTGTATTCAAACTTTGTTTCACAACCATCAAGAGTCTCATTTGTTGCTGCTCAAAGCCCTGTCCAATCTGACCTTGAACACTGGCAAAAATAGGACATCCACAATTTCTCTGGGCAACCTGTTCCAGTGCTTCACCGCCCCCACAGTAAAGAATTTCTTCTTTATATCTAATATATGACAGAAATAATAAATCTAGGGATATAAAATTTGAGGAAAGCTTTGAAATTATTTTGATTTGAAACACACTTTATATTAACAATAACTTACAGATGGCTAAAACATGTTGATGGGCATTTGATGGGCATTTGAGAAAAGTGCATGGAATTTAAAATTAAAACCAGTAAAATTACAAACTTCTTACAATTTCCTCTTTCCTCTGATATTCAAAGTTGAATATGTTAAATCTCTATGTTTCATACAAATCTCTCAGACACTCTCCGAAAAATTTTTATTTCAGACTAAAATATGGTTTATATAGAATACTAGTACTAGTGAAGGTTCTTCAGAAGATAAGGTGGAACACCTCTCATTGGATTTGTGTGCACAAAACATTTTATCCAAACTGGGGAATTCATCCTAGGTTTGTTACATCCATAATTCTTATTGCACCAGGCCTCAAGATTCTGTGAAAATGATCCTATGGATCTTGAATATAGCCCATGTGAAACAGATCAGAGGTGGTAATGAAGTTGAGGGAGAGAATAAAGAGCATATGGCCCAGTACAGACACCAGAAACTACTTTTTCATATGATCCACAGCCTGACAAATTGTTTAGCTCCATTTAAAGGCTGTGTTTGACAAACAAGGCTGAAACAGATCTTCAAAATATATTGTAGATCAAAATCTCTTTAAGCAAATTACCCTGGCCAGTCACCTTGCTGCTGCTAATTCACACATCACCCTAGCTGATCAGGTCAAAAAATGTTGTTGCAAAAGCATTGTGAAAAAGGTAGGCACATATTCACACATGCAGGGGGAAATCCCCTTGGATGATGATTCCTCCGGAAAGTGTACCAAGTTATGTACCCTTACCTACTGTGCAATATATAAGTTGGTGAGTTCACCATCTGTCAGCACCACTTTGGAAAAGAAATGTTTGATCCACAAAAAATATTTCATATGTCCTGTCTATCTGCTTCATTTCAGCCAATGAATAGTCTATGTTCCATCAGCAAAGTGTTTATAGTCATATGTTTCTTTAAACTGTGATAATTCTTTATTTGTTTCTAAATCCAGCCACTGTCTATCCACAATTTTCAGATGTCCATGGTAGAGGTGTAATTAAGTTTCACATTCATTGAGTCAAAAAATATCATTCTCAATATCCCTTTATTAAATTACTGATATCTAACATCCGTCTGAGATCTGAAAAACAAACTTAATTTTCTGTTTGCCAAGTATCATCTATGCGATACAAATTCTACTTGATAAATCACACCCACACATTGCCATATGATACTACTAGTAATGTCTTCACAACCTTTTCTTCATCGTTAGTTATTTTGGTGAAGTGAATGATGAGAACATAAGCAATGGCATTTGTTCAAGATGTGTCAGAAAGAGCTGCAGTCTGTTCGCTTCTTCGCTGCCCGTGTTAGCACTGCACTGTAAAAAAGGAAGATTACTAGCAAAAGTGTTACTTTTAGTCTAAATTTGTAATGGTAGTTGGAATACCCTGTTAAATGACAAGATGCTATTTTAAAATATGGCATCTTAAGGGAAAAAGTCAGCTTTAAAGAGGTTTTGAGATGGTTTTTTCTGGGGGGAAAAAAATTGGAGGCATCCTGAGGTTTTCAGCCATTTTGAAGATTGGTTCGAAACACAGTTCCTTCATATAGGAAGAAAAGAGGACAATAAATGAAACTAATTTTAAAATGGACCTATAAATGTTTCTGGTTGGGATTACGGGACATAATTTCTTGTAAAGTCCAGGGACTGCAGTTAGCTCTCTAATATTTTCCTTGCCTGAAGTTCATCTGCATTTGCTCCTATATCCAGAGTCCCAATTTATTAGTGATGGTATAGTCCATCTATGCATTAGAATATGCAACTAGAGCATGTGTCTCATACTTTCTATTTAAAATTGGCTGGAACTGACTCGGTATTTACAGTTGCTTATATTACAATGTTCTTATTTTGACAAGTTTTCTTTAGACAATCTTTCAGCAGCAATAGCAAGTAGTAAGTACAACTTGCAGCAGGGAAAGCCTTGTGAGAAGAGAAAATAGCTATACTCTTCTGCTTTCTTAAGTTTCCTGTGGTTAAATCAATGCCAAAAGGCTTTTCATAGTACTGCTACTGTCTTGCAGGAATGCTTGATGTAATCCTACCTTTGATAAAATTACTAATGGGCTACTTTTCCACAAGGCAGAAAAGTTTTCTTTAATGATATGTTTTTAATAAATTGGAAACATGAGCTTATGCACCATTCATGTGGAATGTATGACTACTTCCTAATATGTTTAACAATCTAATTTAGAAAATGTTCACACTGTGTGACTTAAGAATTCTAGGCCTCTTCATTCTATTGATGTAAAATTTTTTTCCTACCATGCCATTCTTTTTTAAAATAAACTCATTTTTACCAATAGAAATATTTTTCCATGACAGCTATGGAAAATACCTATGTTTACTCAATATTGCAACATCAGTATATTGCTTATAATTATTTCAACATGGTCCCAAACACTTCTGACAGCTAGACAGCAGAAGTTAGCAACAGTGAAGGGGAATAACTTTTGAACAATTTTGGTAGGTTTTCCAGGAAGGGCTTGCTTTCTGCCACTGCAAATTTTTGCTGAGATATTGTCTGGTTAACAGTTGCCTAAAAAGAGTATTTTTGCACAAACCTTGAGGCAAATTCTGCCTCAACTTTACCCATAATTGCAAAGAGGGTAAAGATGGTGCTTCACACACCTCTGTGCACTTTCTGTACCAAGAGGGGGGTGATCCCAGAAATTGTTTTTCATCTCTTTTCAGAGCACAGTGCACATCATCACTTCATACATCTTTTTCTGGGACTCATGGCAACTAAGTACTAAGAGGCTCTCTTGCTTGCTATAGTGTGTTCAGCAAAAAAATTTGTACCATTATCAAATTTGAACAGGACTACAATAGAGTCAATTCAAATGCTGGCAGGGCAATATTGTACCCCAGTAGTAACATGCCACCATGTTGTAAAAAGTATTTGTAAAAATACTTGTGTACCTGCCCAAGTTCTGGGTTGTTTAAAGTCTTCACTCTAAATATATTTTACATTTTGGACATATTAAAAAAAAAATCATACTGGAACTGAGCATCTCTCACTGGCTCAGGGCAACATTAACTGCATTTCCTCATGACTCTAATTCATTGGATTTCAGGGAAATTGACACCATCTCCTTTCCCATAGGTTTTCTATGAAGCTAAGGGAGAAAACTTTAAACACTGAAGATATTATTTTTTACTTCACAAGTTAATGGGAATTTTGCTGTTGGTTTCAACAGCAATCCATGTATTAATTCTTCCCTTGACCCAACAGATTTTCCTCCTTGGTAATTCAGCTCCTGGTTTTGGCAGAGTAAGGAATATTTTTACTTTGTGTTCTTGGGTTTTTTGAGGTTGAGTATATAGGTTTTCTAACTGCCTTGTGCTTGAGAACAAAGCATATATGACATATTATCACAATCCCTATTTATGGCACATTTTCCATTGCAAATTTTTACAGATTGTGTAGGAAAAGACAACCATTTCAAAGCCTTATATAATTTTGACTTTCCTGCCAAATGAGCCCTCAGAGAAGAACCAATTGATTCTTCTTTTATTTTACTCCCTTCCTTTCAAAGCACTCAAGACACAGTTTTGCCTTGTCAGCCATCAGTTGCATCAGGGCAGTGGGAGAACTTCATTTTACTGTGAATGCTCAGTACGGTCCAGGATTGTAAATCTGTAAACTGCAAGCTTGGGTATTACATTAGGTGTCAAGGGCCATGGTAAGACACGGTTCCAGGACAGCCACACAGGTCACTACTGACATGCTGAATCTCACTCGGAAGTACGTGAGAGGGTTATATCATTTTGATTTGATTTTTGTTCCAGGAGAAGAAAGCAACACCATGTGGCAGCTGTTGTTTCTCATGTGGAAGCTCAGAATAAGACCATGCAGTCTTCATTCCAACAATGTTCCAGCCAAAGCTGCAGGTAACTGTAGCAAGAACTAGATCTGAAATGTTTAAGCAGACCAATGAAAATAAGGAGAAACTTATTCATCTGTAGAAGATTTTGAAATCGTAGGGTAGGGAGTGTAGTGCATATTTTATATGATGGGCTCACTGCTCTGGCACTGAGTCCAAGCAGAAACAGATTCCGTAAAAAAACCCCAAACACACAGGTATTTAAATACATTATTAGTATGTAGTCATCCTTCTGTGCTAAATACCACTGGGTCCAAGAGCAGCATAGTTTTTCCAGAGAGCCTGTTTTAAATCTTCCAACTTGCACCTCTAGTCCAGGCAATCTCTGTAAGCAAGGAAAAAGAATCCTAAGATGTCTGTATGATGGGAAACTGTTCCATGAGTCATGTATATGTTATAGACTCTCCATTTGGGGTACCTTGGCAAGCACCTTCAAATTGCCCATGTCTTGAAAAAAAATATATAATCTCAGCAAGAGGAGTCAGTGAAATTTTGCTCCATTTTCCCCTTTTTATCTTGCAGAGATTAAATCTTACCTACGTTCCATTCAAACGCAGTGCCAGACAGGAAATTTCAAAAAGCAGAAAACCATTTTAATTTTGATGAAAGAAATAAAATGAATTTTTAAATTCACCATTTTTCTTTCCCAGTAAATGTTGTTGAATGTCTAACAGAAAAGGAGAAAGCAAAAAGTCTCAGAAAACCCTGAAAAATTAATTTCTTGCTGAGACAAGTGCATTGAATCACCACTGCTACATGAAATAATCAGAGGGAAAAATATAATTGGGAAGAACTGCACATTGTTCTGGAAAAAACCTCCAGCAGCAGTCTTACAGACATCAGTTGCTGGTATCAGTTTTAATAGCTGGGGTTTTTATTAATTTTGTACAAGATACAAATATTGCACCTTTATGTTTTCTTAATATAATATAATTGTATATATGGTCTTTTGTAATACATATGCTATAGGACACTGTGAAAGTAATTAGCTGTAAATAGAAATGCAGAAGTTTATAACTATTTAGAATAAAGTAAGTTTAATGTGATATCATAAGAAGAAAACCACAGTTTTCTTCTTAAGATGAAAAAAAATGAAGGAAATTTTAGAGTGCAGGCATATTATTTCACTTTCTGAAAAACGGAGTAGGTTTGCTATGGACAGTGGTTTTCATTAGGAAGGAAGAAATTCCTTTTGAAAAAAAACTTGATATTGAATTCACATGAATGCTATGATGTTTAATTTCACCAGTCACGAACAGAAATTCTCATCACTTGATATGGAAATCTTACTGGTAGTGGAGATAAGGATACCTGGGCCATGCATCAGGAACATAAAAAAGCATTAGCGAGCAGGTAAGACTGTGCTCCTGTACTAGTGAGAAGAGAGTGCAACAAGGACATTTTCCTTTAAGAGTCTTCAGGATTAATAGCAGAATAAATTTTTTCATGTGAAGTATTTATGAATATAATTAACCTTTAAAATAACATTGTTTTCAAAAACCTGTTTACAGTATCTCTTATAATGATAGACAGTTATTACAGTTAGAAAAATAAAAGCATTTTTTGCAAACTGTTGTGCACTCTAAAGCAATCTACAATAAAAATATTATTTTTTCATGCTGGAAATTATGGTAATTAAAATAATGCCTTGTAGCACACTTGGCACTTTAGTCTCATTTAGCATAGTTTTTTATTCATCTAAGAAGTTTCACATTGACTATTTTTCAACCTTGATTAATGGTGCCTTTGTACTTATGCAGCATCCATGGAGAATTTCTTGGGTTTTATTTTGTACTAGATCCTAAATGGCAGGTCTGTATTCTGCCATTTTTCTAGCTTTCCTGTTTGATGCAGCTTCTGAGAGGTATTTTCAGATTTGAGGACTACCTTCAAGAATGATGTTAAATACATGTATTTTACTTCTTGGTTAATGCAAAACTATTTTTCCTTTACAGCACAATAATAATAGGAAAATAAGGATGGTAGATTCAATTCTAATACTAATACACAGGGCACTATTACCATAATTAGAAACCAAGCAAGTCATATTTATTGCACATGCAGTACCAGCACTAATGCAAATTACCCTGTAAATTCAAAATGAATCTGTATCACAGGAGTGGATTGAATTTTTCTATTGATATTTTGCTTAAAACAGAAAACCAATTATTTTGACAGCCAACTCGTAATTCCAACCTAACCTTCCACTACTGCTTTCAAACAATTGAAACATGTCAGTTTATAAAACTATACAGTACACAACACCAGGTCAGGTCAGACACATTAAAACGAAAAAAAAAATCAAAGGACAGATTCATTCAGATCTGCAAGTCCTCAAGAATATAAAGGCTCAAATGTCTCCAGAAAATTAGGTTGGTGGCACAAATTTTCTACATTTTCATCAGCAGACCCAGCTGATATCGTTATAGGATGCAATCTTGCTTACATCACCCTCCAGAGCAACCTTCTGCACCCCTGCCTTCTGCTCTATTCCTTGGACTTCACATTTGCATATCTATAGAGTCCTGCAAACTAAGTCAAAGTTTAGGTAATAGTTTTCCGAGATTTAGAAATGCTGTTTTAAGTTTATTTATTTCATCTCTAAGCATACTGTAACTTTCTGAAGTTAAATATATGGAGTATGTCACATGTATTTTGCATATTATTTCTCCTTCACATTAAAACTTCTCACAAAGCTCTGTGACACATTACTGCAAAAATATATAGCTGAAAAGAGTGGTCAGGCAAGTTAGAACAGCCAGAAAACCATGTAAACAATCTTACGAGAGAGCCTTGAATTTCTGAATTAATTCTGTATGTAATGAATTCTGAATATAATTAGACTATGTAAGGTCAAAATATAATATTTAAAAATATCTTCATATAATAATGAGCATGGGGAAGAGAGAATCCAGATAGACTTTTTTTTGAAACAGTTCCAGGAAAAAATATAGTCTTAATAATATGATTTGTATAAATGAATGAGAAAACAGGAAATAAACTAAGAAAAAGATTCAAGGTATAAAAGATATGAGTTTGTCTTACTGTTTAAATTTTCCTTCTATTCAAGCTTAAAAATATTAGGTGGCTAAATGGCCACACATTATTTTTAAAAGCATCTGGATATAAAAAGTACATAAATTTCTGTGGGACCTGGATGTCAGATATTTCTGAAAACCTTTATTTGACTGCTTCCCAACCCTGATTCAATCTACCTAAACCCAGCTGTACTTCAGATGCTCAGTGAAACTGTACATGTAATGCATATAGTTTACATATAATCTGCAGGAAAAGCTAGGTAAATTTGAAGATCTTTTTCATGGCATTTTAAATGGTATTTAAGTTCTTTGTACCAACACACAGATGGGACTTCTGCTGTCTTCTTAAGGCCACTTCCTCCAGAGACCTCTCCATTAAATCTCTATAGTTCTACTCTTCTGGTGATCCCCAATCCCAGTAGGATTGTCCAACTGCATGGAATTACTGTCTGCTACAGCTGCACACTGAGGGGTTCTGTGTGCAGCATCACATGAGCCATATTAATGACACCCTGTTGGTATAAACTGAGATACCTCAGCTGGCTGACAGCTGGACCTAAAGGGACAAGATTGTGCACTGATTTCATAATATAAATTAGGTACTAAAAAGGAGGCTGGAGAATTTAATGATTTCTGCTTCCAGCTTAAGAAGTACTTAATCTTGGTCTTTATCTGAAAAACTATGTGAAATAACCCATTCGGCGTTCATAGGCCAATAAAAAATGTGAAAAATACACTAAGGACTGTCAAAAGAGCAACAATTGCAATAACTAACTTATAAAAATAATTCATTTGAAGAAATCAGGAAGAAGGACTAATCATGCAAATATCCTACCCTGATTATCATTCTGTTTATTTATACAGGTTTCTTATTATATTCCCATCTAATACATTGGATATGTGTGCTTGTGATGTCACACATGCTGGCAAAACTTACCAGATAAACCATGTGTTCTCTTCAAACAGCATAACATTTATTTATGGTTGGATTTGCTAATTACATTTGGACTCAATGTTCTTAAAGGCCTTTTCCAACATAAATGATTCTATAATTCTCTAAGTCACACATCCTGCTCTATTGAGATATGTCAACAGACTATGCTAAGACAAATTTTTGGAACTGCTAATTAAAATTCTACAACCACAGTAAAGCTGGGGAGGGAACACAGATCACTACAGTTACCTTTTGGCATGCCAATACTTCCTTTTAATCAAGATGCTTTTCATTTTTAAATCCATGACATCAGAGGCACTAATTAAATATCCTTTGGGCAGGAAGGAAGACTTCTTCTCATTTTACTGATGGGTAAGCTGAAATGCAGAGCAGTTAATTCAAAGTGAAAAAGTAATAAAGTCAATACTAAAACTTACCACACTTTTGTTTACTACCCTAAATCCTTACTATCCCAAACCACAACAACAGCTGTAAAAACATTGTGGCTACTTACTTTTTTTCCTATACCCACATAACAGTGTAAAGGATAGATGATTTCAAACAATGGTAATCCACAATAAAGCATCCTTGACATCATGTTCAGGTTTTGCATAGTGAGGTCTTCATCTGATAAAGTTATTCCATTGCAATGGTTTGGGGAGTATGTTAGAAGGCTGAGTGTTGTTTGGTTTTAAACCATCTTGATGATTCAGGTAGTCAGTAGCAATGAGAAAGTTTAAAATAAGATATGCATTGATTTTTGTATATGACAGACACACTTCTACAACACAGAAGGCTGACCTAACACTTTACTACATATGGGTGAAGTGGCATCCTGTGCCCCATAGGTTTTTATATTTATTTTTAATTGCTTTCCTACCAGATTAGTGAGCTAAACTAGCTCAAAAAGGAATCAGATAAGTGCCAGAGCTTTCAAACAAAAAAAAGGATGCAAAACAGTGATTTGTAAGTGCCTTTGAAAATATAAGTTTTTGTACTTTTTGTAGATACATGGCATTCTCTAGAATAATATTGCTCCAATATATATTTTTTTTTTTAGATTCTAAATTTTACCCCTTTTTTGTCCATTTTAGTAAATAGATTTTCTCTGATATGTTCTTTCAAGCTGAAATTGGTTCTAGTAGGTATAAACACACTGGTAGGTAAAAGTAGAGTACAAAAGATAGCATTCAGAATGTATTTCCCTTAACTTTCCATTAAAGCAAGTGAAGAAAGCAGGCAGGAGATATTCAGATAATATGCTATGTGAATTGAAAAGAATCTGTCCTTATCTGAAGCAACTGAGATACTCACACAAAGAAATACAGTTCAGAGAGATGAAAAGGTCACAAATGATGTCAAATCTATACTTTTAATGTGTGAATTAAACAAGGTTTCTCTAAGTACAATCATATAAAATAAAGGTCAATTTGCAGAAGCAATTGAACTAGGTCTGTTTTATAAATACAATGTTTTCTAATTAAACTGAGGATTCAGGAACTAACCATGAAATTAAAAGGATTTAGGAACATACAAATACCAAGATTGGCAGATCATTAGCTTTAAGTGTCTCTTTGAGATAAGATTTATTTTTAACTTCTGCTTGTAGTGGGTCTGATGCCATTAGGAATGCTGCAATTCGAAAAACGAAACAAAACAACACTCTCAAGAAGCTTTGAGAAAGCAGGGAAAAGTATGATTTATAGGGGTTAAGTAGTCCTTTAAAAGGTGTCTCTTGGAAAAGAGAAAACAACTCTAATGACTGTGGAATATATTACAAAATTGTAATGAAGCATGTAAGGGGCAAGAGCCTGTAATAAAAATAGTATGCTGGGTTCATCTGTTGAAAACATTCCAGAATGGTTGAAATTATGATTCACTTGTTATGGGAGAAAAAAAAAAAAAAAAGAAGAAAACATAAGGAAAAAAATATTTCGAATATACTTTCCCTATTCCAAGATGGTATAATGGCTTTATTTCATTTTCTTACTAAGACAATTTCATATCTTATGAAATGTTTTACAATAGAGAGTGAGAGCGTTCACACCAATCATACAATATTGATGGATCTCTTTTACTTTATACAGCAGCAGATATGGTTTAGCAGTCCTTCACAATTCAGTCCTCCAAACTGAATGAGTGTGGCAGATTTAACTTCACTGCACAGTCCACCAGAATCCTTAATTATCTTTAAAAATGCTTTGCTATATCTCATTATCTGGACATGTCTCCCTATCTCCACTTTGAGCTCCTTGATCTTTCATCTACAGGATGAGATCCAATTTAGCTTATCAAGGATATAGCCTTTCAAAACCACATTCTTTATCTTCTATATTCTTACAAGTATATTCATACTGTAGGGATCAGTTTGGAAGATCCTAGTATTTTTGTTTCTCAGATATGTTGCTGTGTAAAATAGCTCTTATTTTAATTTTTTCCCTGCTAAAGTATATATGGTCTGTTTTTAAATTGTTGTGATGCTAACTCATTATCATATATTCTGTAGTCTTACAGAGTATGCAGCAAATTATTCTGTTCTTCTAAGGATGTTTTACTATTTTTATAAGAAATGCTGAGGGTCTGAATTTAGTTGCAAAGGTCACTGATTCACAGACTGCAAAATTGTTAAGTCTACTAACAGTAGGAAAAGTGTGCTGTTGCTGTGTGTGTAAATGTCAAGTCAGCTGCTGTTGGGATAAAAAGCATGAACATAACCAAAGATCTCTGCATGGATATAAAAGAAACAAATAAGAAGGTATTTATTGTGATTTCTGCACTAAGGAACAAGAAGAAGTATGAAGCGCTAATTTCAGTGGCTAGACAGTATCATCCTTGGGCCAGTTCTCTTCAACATCTTCATTAACAACCTGGGCACAGGACTTGAAGGAATACTAAGTGAGTTTGCCAAAGACATTAAACTGGGAGGAGCTGTCAACTAACTCCCTTGAGTGCAGAGAGGCCCTGCAGAGAGGGCCTCTGACAACTAAACAATGGGTGATCACCAAACATAGGAAGTTTAACAAGGGAAAGTGCCGGATTCTGCACCTGGGACAGGGTAATCCTGGTTGTGTGCACAGACTAGGGAACAAGAGACCCGAGAAAAGCACTGCAGAAAAGGTCCCACGGGTCCTGATCAATGGTAAGTTGAACATGATTCAGCAGTACCCTGGTAGCCAGGAGAGCCAGCCATGTCCTGGGGTTCACCAGGCACAAGATCACCCACCAGGTAAGGGTGGAGATTCTCCTGCTCTGTTCTTCACTGGGGCACCAAGTGCTGGGGCAGTTTTGGGAGCCACAAAAAAAAAAAAGACATTAAGCTATTAGAGAGCATCCAAACGAGGGCTACAAGGACAAGACTTGAGGAAATGGCATGAAGCTGAGTCAGGGGAGGTTTAGGTTGGATATCAGGAAAAAGTTTTTCATCCAGAGGATGGCTGGGCACTGGAAGAGGCTCCCCAGGGAAGTGGTCACAGCATCAAGTCTGTCTGAGTTTGAGAAGCATTTGGACAATGCTCTCAGGCACATGATCTGATTCTTGAGGATGGTCTGGTGCAGGGCCGGGATTTGGACTCGATGATCCTGATGGGCCCCTTCCAACTCAGCTGATTCTATGATTCTATGATTCTATCCTGGTCACTAAAGGTATATTTCTTGGTCTCACCGGATTTTGATCTGTTATTATTGGTCAGAATTTGTCACCAATGACATTCTGTAGCATATACTGGGTAATGATATTTATCACAAAAGACAAAGTGTCTTTTCTCAATAGAAAATTGAACACACACTCTATAATCCTAAAAAAATCTTTTCCTTGAAACAACACTGTTTTATGCCAAGTATTTCTTCCAGATCTTAAGGAGAAAGAAGGCAAAATGAGGGGACATATTGCAAGGAAGCATTGTAGATTTTCCAGTTCTTTAGCAGTATATTTGTACTTCTACTATCCTTTTATAAAAAATCATGGGTTTGTATAGCATGTAATTTTCTAGCAAGACACATTTTTGTAACTGAGCCCATCAGTCTCTGTGAAAATGTATTTTAAAAAGCACAAAACATATGAACAGGCAGTGACAAGTGAGGAAAAAAAAAGCATGAGAAGCAGCTCTATGATAATAAGGTGAGACAAGAAGGAGGAGGAGGTGCTCCAGTTGACAGAGCAGAGAATCCTCTGCAGTCCCTGGAGGACATCATAGTGAAGCAGGTTGTCTCCCTGCAGCCCTTGGAGAACCATGGAGAAACAGATACCTCCACTGCAGCCCATGGAGGACTCCATGCCACAGCAGGTGGATGTGCCTTGAAGGAAGCTGCAGCTTGTGGAGGAAGTACCAGAAAGCCATCCTTGACCTTTAGCACATAATGGAAGAGGATGTGCAAACGTCAAAGAGCTGCTAACTCTAATCTGCCCTCTTTCCAGTTATTGTCATAGGTAAGTAAGAAGACAACATAGGAATTAGAAGCCTAAAGGCTTTAGCTCGAGGCTCCCATGTTCCCTGCTCCCCCCACCCTCCTCAACATTTAGTTTTATATGAAATAAAATTCAACACAAAGTTCTTAAGGCTTGATGTTCAGGCTTTGTAGAAAATAGGTAGTGCAAATAGCTCTTGTCACCGTATTTTCTTTTTTCTCTTCCCAGAACTAAAAAAATAAAACTACTGTTTTCTAAGCACTTATGGAAATCACTTGGTAGAGGTAGTGAGAATAAAGAGTATAATTAATCTGAAATGAGAATATCACTTAGGTACCTCACTTGTGTACAAGTTCTTACCAGGAACTCTAGACTTTTAAACAGACTTGGGACACAATAGTTATCTCTGGCAATATTTTAGTATGTAGAGTACATTCATCTTTAAATAGCTCTGTTTTATAGTTATGACTTACATTTTAAATTTTATTTGAAAAGAAATGTTTGTGATTCAGATCATTTACAATTCTGAAGCATTCCAGTTGTCAACAGTTTTTGCTGTCTCCTGAGGGCAGGAAAATAGTCTTTGTAACAGTACTGAAACAAATTAGTCAGAAAAAAAATATTTTTCTTCATTCTTTTCTGTCTATTCTAACAGGCACAGCAGCATAACCACTGCTATGAGTCTGAGCTGTTCTGCCATGGATGGCAAAGTTGTAGTGGCTGGCAGTTTACTTGCACACTTTTCTGATCCTGGTTGTTAACTGTTGTGCAGAAGGATCTGTAAACTATTTTCACAGGAGGACATTCCTGAATCGCTTCACTTGTTTCTGAACCAGAGAACTAAACTACCACTGAATTTCTCATATCTTGCTGTGCTAGCCCCCAAACTCATGTCCTTAAAATGAATTTTACTTTAAACCAAAGCTCTTCATTACTTCATGATATAATCCTGTTGTTCTTAATGTTCAGGGTATTGTTTCATAACCACAATAACATATTCCAGTAAGCAAGTATAACATCTGTCTTAAATAGCATACATCACTTGGCTTTGGTTCATGGATCATAACATATGCAAGGAATGTAATTTACAATAAATATACAGGGTGGGGTAACTGGCCACGGGTTTAGGCTTCTTTCTCCAATTAATTTTGCTTTGAAATTTAGCTCTTGTCATTTCAAGTGTGCCTTTATTAAAGCAATCAATTATTTATTACCTGTACCACAATGAAGAACAATAAACAGTGGCTGACCATCACACATCAATTCTAATAAAAATAATGGTCTGAGCCCCCAGAGTAGCACAGGGGGCCTGTACTAAAGCCACAATTCTCCAGGCAACTTCTCAGCCTGGAGAAGAGCTGACTCTGGGGACATGTTATAGCAGCCCTCCAGTATCTGAAGGCAGCCTAGGAGAAAGAGGAAGATGGATTTTACCAAGGGCATGTAGTGATAGGAAAAGCGTTAATGGCTTTAAAACCTGAAGAGTTTATGTTTAGCTTGGATATTAGAAAGAAATTCTTTACCATGAGGGTCGTGAGACACTGGAACATGTTGTGGAAGACCCATCCTTAGAAGTGTTCGAGGCCAGGTTGGATGGGGCTTTGAGCTTAACCCGGCTTAGTGGAAGCATCCCTGCCCATTGGCAGGGGGCTTGGATTTAGGCGAACTTTAAGGTCCCTTCCAACCTAAACCATTCTATTATTCTATGATAATATTCATACTGTGCAGTAGCAGTAAGTAGTTTAAGATAGAAATAATAACAGACAGTATTGATTCTGAGAGACCGCAGTCAAATTAGTTTAACTGTTGTGGTTTCATATACATGTTCAAATTATCTTTATTATTTCTAGTAACAGGCCTAGCACTTAAATATCATACATACAAAAGTTTTAAAATTTTTAAGAGTTCTGTCATTGGAGAATTTCTTTCCTTTCCTTTCCTTTCCTTTCCTTTCCTTTCCTTTCCTTTCCTTTCCTTTCCTTTCCTTTCCTTTCCTTTCCTTGCCTTGCCTTGCCTTGCCTTGCCTTGCCTTGCCTTGCCTTGCCTTGCCTTGCCTTGCCTTGCCTTGCCTTGCCTTTTTTATTTTCTTTCTTCTTTGACATTAATTTGCAAACCATGAAGTAGTTGCAGTTAATGACTCTTCCCTAAACATCATTTTGAAGTATAAAAATGGATAAATAACAAAATTGTGAAGATATAGCATTTCACAGTGGTTTTAAAGTGATAATTAGAGTTAGATATGGAAAATTCAGAAATAAAAAAATAAAATTATGGAATGGATGGTTTTAAGGGATTTTCTCTGTGTTTCCGTGATACAGATTAAGACCTCAATTTTTATGGAACATATCTTCTGAGAATACATATTAAAAGTTACTACTTTAGATAATGAAAATATTTCCAAAATAATGAAATTAATTTATGCAGACAAAAATATAATATTCTAAATATTCAACATCCAGTGCAAAGGACTGCCATTACACATCAAGCTTCTTGGGGATTTCTAGCCTCACAGAAGCATAGGACGGTTTTTCAGCTGATTAGACAACCTTTAAAAACAATTTATCTTTGAAAAAAGATAAATAAAAATCAGAAAATAGAATACACCCACACTTATTATATGTTGGTTACTAAATATTAGATCTGTTGAGTGGATAAGTACATTTCCTGTTCACACACATATACTCCTTCCCTCTTCAAACAGTTGTGTGATTTTGGGTCTCAAAGACGAGACTTTTTTTTTCGTGTTCAATATGTTTTGGTTCTCAAAGTCAAGGGGTATTCCTGAATCTGAAGTTTATAAAATTATTAAAATATTTGGTAAAAATTGTTACACCTTGATGTGAACCATTTAGTCTAATTTGGGCTGCTTAAAAACAATTCTTTTTCTAAATATTACGCCAATTAAAGAATAATTATGTCAACAACAGATCATCTTTTGCAGGAAGACATCGATGGCATGTTTAGTACACACCTATGGCATGCATTTTTTATTAAAGGACTTTTTTTTCAAGAAATCTCTCTACATTTAATTTTTCCAATTATTGAACTCTGGATTCATTAAAATATGAAAAAAACTCTCATAAAAACCAACACCTTGCTTTCCAAATATCACCTACCACAAATATATTTGGTTTCTGTCTAGATAATACCAATCTGTATAGGTAAATTTTAGGTATAACCTTGAAAATAGATTTTCTTTTATCAGAGTTTATATTTTTACAAATATCATTCTTCTACAAACATAGTTAAATTTAACATAAAAATAATAATTGTTTCTAGAGATTTTGACAGCTAATAATATAAGAAATCTACTATGGGTACCTAAGCTCATTTGCTTTACAAGAGCCCTGTGAGAAGTGGAATGTAGCCAACAACAGGGTGAGAAACCCATTCCAAAATTACCAACTGAACAACTTGTCATGACTTGATTCGATGAACTTAGAAAATTCTTAAGTGTGATCAGCAAAAACACAGTCTGAGCAAACAGAGCTCAAATGAAGAAAGAACAGGTTTGTTCATTTGTTGGATTTCTGGAGGTTGATATTGGAAGCATAATCACTACAAATACAGTGAAATAAATATATATTGATTCCTCAGCCCCATAAAAATGTCCAATGGATGCTTTGTTTGTAAGAGGTATGCAATAAATATACACTTAATTAAATTACAGACACATACTTTAGAATGGACAAATCATAAATTTACCCTCTTGAAAATCAGTACATCAATCATAATAGAAATTATATGAGCAATAAATGAAATTGCAAGCTGGTTTTAATTAAAAGGTAATAGTGCAAATATGTCATGTATATTTTTTCAAGATCATATTGCAGTGCTTCTGCCAACTATAAACACTACCAGAAAAGCTGAAAATAAATGCCTTTCATTGCACTTAGTTTAACTACAGCAGTTTTCACAGGAAGCACTTAAATAACCAGCAGTATATCAAAGTTCCTATCAGGCCTTCTGGATTAGTACCTGCAAGTTACTAAAATGTATGAACCACAGTATAATTTAAAGTAATTCGGTATGAAAAAATATGCTGAGCATATATGGTACCCTGCCCATAATTTCTAGCTTGCAAAATAAGAAAATAGCCATTATTATAAATAGGCAAATTAAAGCATGTGGAACACCTATGCAAAGAATGCACTATAAATTCAGGTAGAAAGTATGATCTATTAAAAAGCTGATAACTGAAGAGAACAACAGATGCTGGGCTGCATCACGTCACTACAATTGTTTGTCTTCATCTGACAGATATCTATTGAGCTGGAAGATTCATTTTAACCTTAGTTTAAGTAGTGACTAAGAGCACATACATTTAAATAACCTTCTCCAGGTTTTTTCATTTCTTCTATTTCCTTTTAGAATAGGGAGAACTAATGCTACAGACTGGAGAGGCACTAAGTAGTGACTAAGGAACTTGCCTATCAACTGCTTAAAGGTAAGTGGTTTTCCCACGATAGTTCTTTTCTTTTCCTTTGGTAAATCTAGAAAGTTTTTATCAGAGACAATACAGTCATCTATCACAATATCCAATACATCCCATGAATTATGTAGAATAAATATTGTTCTCCATAATGTCCTTATTTTATCCTTTCAAAAATTTGACTTTCAGTGAGAAAATTTGGTTATTTAATCTTGGATATTTAGACTCAGTGAAAATCAAGTTCTCCACTTTTCAAAGGTAAATTGCTAGGAATTGATTGTGAGGATTGCTTCTTCAGCAATATGTTTTAAAAATTATTGCCAAAACATAGTAGTGAAATTTGGAGCATAGGAGAAGTCTGTAACAAATCAAAAGAAACTGATCTGATTTGTAGAATAATGTACAGACACAAATATATATATACACATAAATAAATATGAGTATTCTATTATCTTGTGCAATTTAAGTTGCTTAAAACCATAGAAATATTACAAGTAATATTTTCAATTACAACTCATAGAAGCAAGCACTGCTACTTACTCAGTACAGAAAATCATATTAGAAACAATATTCAGGTCAAAATATTTTCAGAAGCAATATGTTTTCAAATACACTTAGATACTTTCTACTCCTTAAACTGGCAAGGGCTGCCCTTGCATTGTGGAAAGGAAGTGAAAAAGTGGTAACTGAATAAAATGTTTCATTTGATTGTTTGTGAGTTTGAGTTTTTAATTTTTTAATTTATTTTGCTTTGTTTTAGTTTGTTTCTAACACAAGATATATTTATTATTTGTAATGTTAATTAACCCTATCAGGAGATATTTAAGTTTTGATTTCTGAAGTATATAAAATTTACAACATTTTTGTAGAAGTAAGTGGCTAGAATGCATCATGAAACAACTATCTGGAAACACATTTTTAATGTCAGTTTTTTCAAAACAAACTAATTCACAGAAAGGCGTGTTTCAACCTTGAAATACAGGTACAAGTTACTTGCTGGGCATTTTTGTTTACATAGCTCTAAATATGGTTTGATTTGATAGAAACCCTATAAAAGAGAATGGTATTTCAGAATCTTTGGTTTCCATAGGACACTATCATCTAGAATACTAGGGAAAATCTCGCTGAAATTAGAATTCTCACCTTTTTCAGATGTGACCAAGTAATCATTGTGCCCCTTTGTTTCTAGATACTTGGGACTAACCATTTATTTACAGCAGAATTCTTTACATTGCTTTTTAAATGTGGTGATTTTTTCTAAATACTTTGCCTTTTCTTAAGAATACTGGAAACCAAAATCTATAACAGTCAGTATCAGAGCATTACAAATTAATTCACCAGGAAAAAGAACTAGATAGCAGATGAGGAGATACACTTATTTTTTCAAATCTAGATTCTGATAGTGGGGTAACTGCCCTTTGAGCAAGAAGGCAGAAATTGACATGCGAGCGTGTTGTTCCCAAAAGTCTGGATGAGAAGCTCTGGTTTGATAAAGTGCAAGTGAGTTCTGGGTTTCTGAAAATTATACAAAGTGGTTGTGATCAGTGGTGGGAGAAATAATGGAGAAGTATAATGGGAATACTCTTTTATTTATTTATGGGTTTGTCTTCTAGAGACTACACCACAAATGCCTTATAATATTGTACAAAGGACAGAGCAGTCAATTAGACCACTTCTGGAAATTTTTGCCACTGTTCCAAAAAAGAAAAGCTTATGCAAATATTAGCAAAAAACCCCACCTGTTTATCCAAAAAGCATTAAATTATAGATTGTAAAGGCTATTAAAAATGCAAAAATTGCCAATGGGAAGCTAATTGGTGGCTAAACATGTATCCACAGGGTACATGTCTCTAAAGAAATACTCTAACACTAAAAGCCATTAATTCTTTATAGCATAATCTTATCCTCTTTCATATTTAAATGTGAATGAAAAACATAATTAAGGACTCTATACATATATTTCAGATTCATCTTACATATAAAGCAAATATTTTTTCACTGGTTTTCTTTAAGTTCTGCTCACCGCATTACACATTTATTTGCAGGCTTTTTTGCTTCTTTCTGCTATCAATACTGTGCAATTCATGCCATCTACAAAGAGCATGATTTCTCTCACCTAAGTAAATGTATTTAATCTTTAGGGTCCTTTTATATCAAATTGACAGAAAATTAATTGATTTGTTCCACCTAACATTGATTCTTTTGGTAAAGGTCACCTTGAGAAAACTTTTTTCTGCTAGGATTCAACTCAAGGATTGAAATAATTGAGAAGACTGGTAGGCATTGGAGCATGGAGAGCCCTTCAGCCTCCGTGGATATATATTACAGAATAAAATTATCAACTCTCTAAACTTTATTGACTATACTGAACAGAATTCTGACTATAATCTGTTTCACATTTAGATATCCCCTTTAAAGACACATGGTAAGATGAATCTCACCTCCTGTTCTGTGCAGGTATTTGTATTTCTGTTAACTATTTAGGAAACCTGGATGAATTTCAGATGTCTAAAGTTAGGAGAGACAAAGCCCACTTCCAATACCTAGAAACCCCTCCCTATAAACTGGAAAAACCCACAATGCTGCAGTTCTGTAAAATTTGCCAAAGCAACGACTATAGCATTAACTGAGGTTGCAAAATACCTGCACACAGATATTTTTCAAGATATTCACAAGATATTCTTCACATAGGAAAATTTGAAGACACATCTTTTATCTCTTTGGTGAATAAAACCCCCAAAATATATTATGTTTTTGAATTTAGCACTCTTCCTGTTACAATTATTTAACTTTGCATGGCTTAATTAAAAATCTTCCAATTCAGAGAAAGATTGGTAAACCCAGACAGGAAAGTAAATCAGAAATTGGTTAGTCAGAGTGTGAGCAGGAAGACAGGGAAAGATTTAAAAGACTAAGAAAACTAAACAGAAGCAGTGACAATGAGAGACATCCTGTGAGTTTCCTGCAGGGATTATGTATTATTTAATCAGTGACAAAATTATAAGAGCCTGCACATTTGATGTCTCACCACGGGAACACAATAGCCATTGTGCATGCTCATAATTGCCAAAGTGACATGGCAAAGAGCAGGAAATACACAGAATAGTATAACATTTAAATAAGACTTTTTCAATAATTGAAATTCAGGTGGTGAATTATTCAAATAACCATTTTTATATTGTAAAGCAGCAGATATAGACAATCTGGTAAACTGCATATATGTATCACTTGTACTCAGAAGATGATTTGCAGAAAACTACAGATTCTAGTTTTGATCGAAAGTTCCTGAATGTCATAAGAAAGTATAAAAATGCAAATCAGAACATTTGGGTAAGGCACCAGGATCCAGGGATCAAGAAATTTGTCAAGGCTGAAAAAGCACAGCTGAATCCTCACAAGCTCAGCCTATGCTAACAAATTAACTATGAATCAGAGTTTTGTCTATTGCTGAGGGCAACTCTGTGGAAAAAACGTGCATTCATACTATTAAACTATTAAACTCCCTTATGCTCCAGGACATCATGAACATATCTACAGTGCCTTTTGGGGGTCATCCATAGTCAGTGTTAATTCCCCCAATGTCCTAAGAAATGCTTTAGGAGACTGTAACTGGCACAAGCTTTTCAGGGACCATTCCAGCAGACTAACAGAATATGAAATAGCATCCAGGAGCATTTCCAGGAGCTTTATTTAATATATAGATGCAACCCAAGGCTTCACTATTGATGTTGTTTACCGTTCCATTTACTTTTCAAATCTTTGCTTCAAGCTTAGGCAGCTTGCACAACTGTGCATTCAAGAAACTTCTCTATCTGGTCATTCTGTGATTTCTCAGTCTGATGCCCTTGAATATTGAGTATGTATCTTGCTCTCATTAATAGCTTTCCTTCTGGCATGCTGCTTCTCTGTACACTCGGGTATACTAATTGGAAACCACTTCCTGTCTGTTACACCAGTTCATAATCCCAGGCTTACTTGTGAGGTGTGAAGACTAAGGTATGGCTCAAGAAGGCTTCATTAGAAATGCCTGATAGTCCACTATATGATTTTCATTTTAAGTTGCTTAGCAACCTTTCTCTGGTATCAATCCCCGCGTACAGATTGGCAAAAGGCTCTACGAAGGAAAAACAGATAATCAAGGAAAGGGAGAGATATATGAAAGAAAAATCTGCATGTAAAGGGATCCATTTATTAAACTTATTTTTGTGAATTTGTTCATGCCTGTTCATTTTTTCACTGATTATTAGTAGAAAAGTAAAGATGTCATTGTGGTCTGTACGCCTCTGCAGCCTAAGATGATCCCAGGAATGAATGGATTAAAAAAAAAAAAACGAAAAGAAAAGAAAAGGATTTGTTTCATGACAGTTGTAGACTGAAGGATCTAAATGCAAAAATCCATCCACTCTTCCCTCAAAATTCCTAGTGGGCTATTTAGATACTACCTTATGATTTTTAGAAAAGAAATTTTTGAGAGTTAATAATGGCATTTTTAATGCTGTCCAGCTTTTTTTTTTCCACATTGGTACAAGTTCTGTAAATGAAAAGCTGTGGAGTTCTGGAAACTGGAACTGGTCTACAACGTAGATTCAGATATTTACCATAGGCTTCAAATTAAAGACACTTTTAACTAGTTTTAATTTGCATAATTATATCAAAGGCTGAATTTGTGGAAAATCTTGCATCATTTTCTTCAAGCATATATATGGTGATATAAATACCGTATTGTGCCATAGAATATTATCAAAATTATCTCTTTTTGGTGATGCCTACTTACATCTGGAATCTAGCAACAGAACCAACAGAAGTAACACACCCAAGACAGTGTAAAATCAGCTGCTTCCAAACAAAGGCCAAATGCTGTACCTCTCCTTGACTACCTTTTGATGAAGGCCATGTGTACTTCCCTTATGTATTCAACTAGAGTCCTAATGCTTTGAAGTACAGCTTGTTACAGGCATGGGAACAGATCCTTGAATGAACAGTTATAAAGCAGAGAGCTCCCATCCAGCTTCAAACACTTCCCTCTCAGTACGTGACTCCCACGGTTCTTGCCCACCTTACAGGGTGAAGTGGGAAAGCACTACCATCCCACAAGCTACTCAGAGAGAGCAATCTTCAGCTGCCAGCATCTGTGCGCTCTTAGAGCAAGAAGCTAACCATGTAAATCATCAGCCACACTGCACTATAGATAGAAACTGCAATATTTATTGGCTGAGCATATGTGATATCTGCATGATCCACCTAATTGGTTTTGGCTGTGACAGATGGGAACCATGGTGTCCAGGTGTGCTGGGTTTTGCAAACTTTCTGCTTCTGTAAGACTAGAAGCTGTGACTCTTCTCTCAGAATTTTCTTAGAGGGGCAACAGCTTTTTGCCCATGAAAACTGAATCTTCTACTTTCTAGATAGTTCATCTGGGGTTAGGGGAAAGAGGTCTTGCTAGCAGAGAAGGAAAAGTAAACCTCCAAGGTTTGTGGGTTTTGCAAAGCGGGGTAATGATGGATTTGAAGAAGGAGCAAGACTGAGCAGAAATGTGGAAGGAATGAGGAGGAGGAGGAGGAGGTTTTAGTGTGATGCCCTGCAGCACTTTTCCTTCATGTTGTTGTATTGTCATCTTGATAAAGATGAGTCACCTGAATGACTCCAGCTGAAGGCTGTCTATCCATAATATCTTCCATTGTGTAAATAGGGAAGTAGGATGTCTGCCTTTAGGCAGCTATCTCATGATTAAATGCAGTTTTGAAAAAGCACTAGCCCAAACTGAGATCTCTATTTTTAGGCAACTGAATCACATCCCAACAGGAACTAATGTGGAAGTACAATGAATGGTCCTTGTGAACCAAAGGATCACCCTGCAGTCTCTCTCAAATTTCCTACAATGAATATGAGAATAATACTTTACAGGATTACAAAAATATAGTTGATGTACTATGGAACCTTTAAGGAAAAGAATTATGGGGAAAAAAATAACAGAGAAAATAATCATTATGAGTTTAACAATTAGCAACTGAGAGGAACTACAAAGTCTCTGAGTCCTACTTAGGTATTGCATGCAAGAAATGTTACAAGGTGATGTCAATTAATGCATTATAGATGCTCTACAGCCATCACATCTCTTATTATCACATTTTCATTTGCTGCATTTGGCTAGAGTCTGAAACACTGACATTTAAAACTAATCTATTGGGAGAAGTGCTTCTAAGTCTAAAATTAAAATTGCATGTATATGTTTCAGGAGTTCAGTTGGGAAGTAAGATATTGTCTAGCATCTAAATATGTAATTAAACAAAGGCTCCTTAATTATACTATGCTCATTAACTCATACCTATAATAAATGCCCATCTTTAAATATTTATATGATTGAATTCATGTTGCTGAATAATGTACTTCAAATGATTTCTGTTTAAAACAAAACCATTACTGTGCATATTGCCATTGTAAATGTAGTGAGGTGGTAATAACTCAATGGATTGCAGGGCTTAGGGGTTTTTTTAAGATGGACAACTACAAATTATATTAGTATAATTTTATGTCAAGATTTATATTAATGAGGATGACCAAAAATGCCCTGCAATAGGGAACCATGAGATTTATTTTAGGGGACTGTTCTCAATAGGATGTTATTTCAGCTTCTGGTTAAAGCAAGCCTTGTCCTTGCAGACCTGGAAAACTCAAGACAGGTAGGTGTTTCTCCTGTCCTATTTTTCGATATATCCAATCTTGTTTTCAGCTACAGTGAGGAGATATATTCAGTTATACATATGATATATTCAGATAATAACAGTTACGCTGTTATCATTCTGCTATTCTCATGTCCACAGCATCAGCAGAAGACTTCATTTGTTAGTTTCTCTCCTGTTTGTGAAGAGGTATGAAATATAATTTCCAAGTTAGACTCAAATTTGTTCTTCAGCTGTATAACAGGGTATGAGTTCTGAGCTTTTGTGCACACCCCATGCACTTAAGTCATTAATTCTTGGGGTGGTCCAGAAATTCCCTGTGAAGCTATCTGCATAGTTGAGATAATGGACTGACTGGAGAGAAGTTTATTGACTGAAATCTTAGTCATCTTCTCAACAAAGCCTTCCACCTCTCCAGGTTAAAATTTCAAGCTCTCCCTAAGATTTTCCCAGGTGAAATATTTTGTCCATACCAGTCTGTATTTGCAAAGTATTGACTAACACCTTGGGTGAAGAACCTGGCCTTTTCAGAAACTCCAAATGGTGCCTGTGCAGAACTGGCCAACCTTTGAGTAAATGAGACCCTTGTAAACAGTCACTATAAAGTGTTCATGGAGATACAGAAATGTGACAATCTATTGTGCATACCAAGGATAAGCAGGAGATGTTTTGCATGTAGTTTAAGAAATGGATCGTACACATCCTGGTCATGTGGTCATGTATGTCAGGGAGCAGCAAGGAGCAGGGCTGGAGCCCTGGGTGACCCTGGCATAGGCCATGGGCATTCATGGACAGGGCCAGTCCCACAGCACCTGATCTAGGCAAGCAGAGCAGGGGTGGATGCATTGCTGGAGGATGCAGGTGAGGCTGCTGGGGCATGTAATGCACAGTGACTGACCATCCTGTTTGAGATTCCCCGTGTAGTGTTACTCAGTACAAGGATCTCAATACTCAGTCTTTTTTTTTT